>JALXJV020000023.1:7866896-7886896 GCA_024633595.2 Lepomis macrochirus
AACACATTTACTAACCCTTTTAAATCCACGTGTGAATGATTTGTCCATGTGTACAAACAAATAAATGCATTATAACACACTATAAGGATTTGTTCATTCGTGGAGTCATGTTATTATGCACTCAGTAACTGTTTATGCAGTTAGATGCTTTATAAGAAGTTATAATTACTGACAAATCCACTGATAAACACTTAAAAATATATTTTAAAAAGCCCTTATATTTGTTAGATTTTTGTATGTGTTATGAACCAATAAATATTAAGTAGGGGGTAAAACTGTTAGTGTTTGATTTTATAACAAAACAGAAAAAATGTTTAATAGTTTCCTTCGTCAATTTATCAGAAATAATAACAAGGTATATCTACTTGTCATTTTACAATGTTTTGAGATGAGATGAAGTTTGATAATAATATAATATAATAATAAGAAAATACTAAAATACTATAATAAGAAGAACATACTAATAATGTTAGATGTGCTAACAGTAGCATGGTTATTTCATCGTCACATATTGTTCTGTTCACAGTATTATTGATCATACTTTGGATTAAAACCAATATCAGATACCAGTTAGAGTTTGGGGTTTTGGAAACATCACTTCCCGTGCAGCACATTTCCATATCTTTATAAATACACACAGACACAAGCAGACTGTATAGCGGCCCTGCCTGTAATGTGAATGCCTTCAGGACATTTTCCTAATATATGCTCTTCTACCAGCTAGTCAATACAAGACTGAATGGCTCTTTTCTGAAACCAAGAACTGATGTAGTGGTCAGACATGTTGCATACACTCAGTGGGAGATTGTGTTACGGCTTAACGACAGGAAAATGTCAATGGATAAGAATGTAAAAAGTGGGCTCACAGGCAAAGTGATTTTACCAGACGTGGTCTGGCATGTTTTCAGTGTAGTGAGTGGAGGTTACAATAAGGTAAGAAATGGAGGGAGGGGGCGTCTGTACTCCCCCACCATCCTCTTCAATTCGGCTGTTGAAGACATTGGTCATGTTGTTTTTCCAAATAATTATTCATGCTCTTTATAATTAGAGATGGTTTGCTACACTTGGATAATCACAATGAAGCACTTGAAAATACAGAATACGACTATGTAACTTAGAAGATAACATCTGAAGTGTTACTGAATGATGGAGCAAGCTCCAACCATCTAGCGTTCTATGTAGATTAAAGGTGAATTTTAGAATAAATTTGTAAAAAGTGAGCAACAACTTTTCTCTCTGTAACCTAGATTTATAGTTTAACCCCAGGCTAGATGAATTTCCTCACAGTACAAATGTCCGGTATTTATTGCAAACTTTTTTTTTTCCTTTTAAGTGTAGAAGTGCAAATGCCAGTCTCACTGCATAAATCATCATCTTTGTGAGGGAAACAAAGTCAACAGGCTGACATTTTCCTCAGTTTAGAAAACGGTTTCCACAGATGAAATGTGAACGCTCCAGATGTGCTGGACGTGGTTTTATTTTCATTCTGCCAGGGTGAGATTCTGCACATTAAATCTTTTACACCTTTAGATTCATTTTAAATGTAAACATTTCCTTTAGTCTGTTGCCCTCGTTGTTAACGTTACGTGTGAAACTTTTAGAAAGTAGTTTGTCATGGCTATCAGTTTCTTCCTATTAGCAAGTGTGAAATATGATCAGGGGAATAAATTGCACCATAATCCAAAAGCATACAATGATACTATTTCAGTAGTTACATCATAACTCTAAGCTTATATACGGACACGTAAGGACACATGAACTCATTCTTTTGTGGTAAAAAGTTCTTTTAGCAGAGGGTGTTGCTGGAAATGGTGTTTAATATGAATCTTATTATCCTATTTTGGCTCACTGGCGTTTGGTGAAGTGGCTGAAAATTTTGAAAATAAATGCTGAAAAGTTTTATATGGTCTCTTTTTTACACTTCAATAATTTTAAGATAAAGAAATTCTGAAATGAACAATAATTTGCTGATTTGCTGTTAATTAAAGCAGGACTGTGTATTAATTAATTTCATTAATTCACGTTTTAGACTTATAAATCTATAAACACACAATACATACAGTCTGAAGCACCTGTGATGTCTTAAACCACGTTTCCCCACAGAAGGCTGATGTCATTTTTTACCATCATCTTGAATGTGGCCATGCTGTTATAATACAATAGTCTATTTCCAACGGATACAGGAGCTCAATGAAACGTTCACATGTCCTATAAATCATTTCTGCCTTTTGAAAGCTCTTGAACAATAAGAGGATGCAAGTGCTACTTAAAGTGTGTCTTGAACACAAAAGTCTTGTCACCTACTCACCTTTCACATAGCAATCTGGTGAGAGTGCTGCCTTTGGATCAATTTTTTGAGGAAATAGATACAGAATTTGTGTCATTTCCAGCTGTGATACAGGGCAGGGAGGAAATTCTTAACTTTGACATACACGTCACATTTTCTAAACTTTAAATAGAGCAACAATGGCATAGCATTTTTTACACCTGTGCAGAGGTCTGGCAAATTAAAAAAAAACGTGGCATCACTATCAATCTTTCATTTTCATTCTTTACCAGATCAAGAGTTGTGCTGCTTCCATGGCACATTTCCATGTTTCCTCCTCATTTTTTCTTTATATTTCCACCATTATAAACACCAGTGTACAGTACGAAAAGAGGAATGTCCACTATCCTTTTTAATACTCCCAAATGTGCTTTTTATAGCTGTATGTTTTCCTTTTCTAAGCATCCTGTGAAGTGTTTTTGGATGCTCTTCTTTCCCCATACACCAACACACCCCAGTGGACTCCCATCTGTCCCAGTGCACCCTGACTCACCTGTGACATCTCGCTTCCTCTTATTGGAGCTCTTCTTGTCTGAGTCGGCCGAGGCCACGCTCTGTGGTGAGTATTCTCCCTCCAGGCACCCGGGCACCGTCCCTGGCAGCCTGTCTCCCCCTACACTGTCCAGCTCAGGCCCTCCAACACCACCACCACCTACTACTACAGGGGCGACAACAGGCGGGCAGGCCTCAGGCGCTCTCACCCGTGTCTCACAGGGGTTGAACTGCCAGTCCGGTCTCTGGTACCCCCCCTGGTTCTCTTGGTACAGTCTTTCGTCGCGGGGATAGACTGCGTGTGGCGCAGTCGGCAACAGGCAGGAGCTGGTGAAGTCTGTGTAGGCCAGGAACTCGGGCTTCTGGTGGAGGGAGAAAGGGGCCTGCTGGTAGGGTGACTGCAGATTGGCTCCTGGGACCCCTGAGTGAGAGTTCCTCATGCAACCCCAGATCGGGCTGCTAGGGTGGGAGCTCCGCATGCAGCTGCTGGCTGGCTGATCCATGGTGATGCAATAACACTTCACACAATCTTTATTAGCGTCTTATTACAAGTCTTTTCCTTGTAGATGAGTTGAAACCCCCTCCCAGAAAGTAAGTTAGGAAATCTGTATCTTTGTCAGTCTTCAGAAAAATCCACCTCAGCTGGCTAAATGCACATCATCGTCTTACTGCATCCACATCAGGAATACTCACTACTGTCAGAGGCTGTTGACTCTTCCACAGCCCAGAACGCGTGAGGATAGACGCCTTCCTGTGACAGCGTGTTTCCCCCTCTCTCTGGGATCTTGTGTGTGACGTCCTTTGGAGCCTCTGGTCCTGATACACTCTCACACACTTTCCCTCTGTCTTGCTCTCACACACCCTCTCTCCCTGACAGATCTAACTGACTTGTGGCTCGGCGGGAGAGCTGCATCCGCAACTGCATGACTCCCCTTCTCGGGCTGGCTGTTTTCACAACTCTTCTAAGGCATTCTTGACAAGTGAGCCCTCCTCCTTTTTAAACATATAGGTGGGAAAGAGTGGCAAGTTTATGGAGTGTAACGTGAGATTGCAGAGGAGGAGCCCTGCCGGCCACATGTTGGTAGTACCCTCCAACCAACCCTGCCTCATCAACTATTAATCACGGGGGAAATTTTATATGCACATCTAATGGGCTTTCCAGACGTGGGGCTTTTTAAAGGGACATTGTGTGTAAAATATAAAGTGAGCACCCACCCACATGAGAGCTGGGGACCCTGACTTTTTCGGCTCCTTAGCGCTTTCTGACACCCAATTTAGTTCCTTTTTTGACACCCTTTAGAGGAAAGTTAACCCTAACCATTTCCCGCTGCACCCCTGATCCCAGCCTGTCCTTTCCAATCTGAAAAGTCCTTTTTTCTTTCACTGTTTTTATGACTGTGTGTGTGTGTGTGTGTGTGTGTGTGTGTGTACTTGTGCACGTTAATGCTACACACCCAAATCCACCTGGCTGGACTTTCTTTAACTTTGAGGTGATAGGAGGACTGGATTTGATATTGGCTGTGCAGGCTCTCACACCTCTTGAGGTTTTCTCACTTTAGTGAGACACAATATGAAATTTCAGAGCCATATTTCAAAAACTCTAAGCAAACACTCTGACTGAGGGATTGTGCCATTTGTTTGTGTGTGTTTTTGTGATTTTGTGTGGAGCCCTTTCTTGCATATTGCGAGATACTAAGAAGCAGCAGCAATTCTGTGTGACACCAGTCACATGTAGACCAACCGCATTTGGATTAACAAAGATGTAATAATTCAATTTTCTGATCACTATTTTTTAATCTCAGGCTGCTCAAGATAGAAGCCACTTCCCCATGAAGTAATGTCTCTAATACCATTTAAACCTTTTTGACTAAACCAAAAATTGGACTGAATTTCAGCATATCCGTTACCCAATAAACCCACTGAACCACATTTTACAGAAATGCACAGTTTTTTTTCATACTCCTCATATTTGTGAGCTGAAGTTTTCCTTCTTCGCCTTGTGTCCCTTTGCTACTGACTTCTCAGACAGGAGGGGAGGTGGATCACACCTCCATTGCAAGGAAACAGAAAGAGAGAAGACAAGATTTGGAGATAGTTGGAAATAAGAAAAGAACTGAGATAGGAAGAACCCGTTTTGTACCTCTGCTGGTAACTATCAGTCAGAAAGAAAGAGACAGGAGAATGAAAAGTAGCTAAAATGACCCTGCATTACTCTCTGGATGATATAACATACTCTGATCCTCTTTCTACACCCTAACTTCCGTTGCCACAAAAATCATTTATGAAAAAGACAGGTGAGAAAAGAAATCAGAGACAAACAACAAATCTGAAGATCTGAACATTCACTGCCCCTAACGTGGATAAAAGAAAGCAACACAAAACATGAAGAGATGCCAGGAGAAAAATCGGATTAAGTGTAAGCCAACAAAACAAGGAGTGGACAAAATGTCAAATGGAGAAAGAGAGACAGAAAGGAGAGTGTTTGAGGTCACACACAAAACCCTTTCCATTTACCCAGCGAATTGTTGAGCCATGAAGCATCCCTCGCTTTTACTGGCAGTCTGAGACCTGGCCGCACCGCAGGGAGCAGGGGTTACACTGCATTTGTGGTCAAAGCAGGGGCCATCTGTGTGTCAGTATAAATTAGAGTGTGTTTCTGTGTGTGCTGTGAAAATACATGTCAGTGAGAGAGTGTGTGTGTGTATGTGTTTTAAAGACAGAGATAACGTGGGTATTGTGTGTATTTCCGTGAATATGAAAGAAAGTCCCAAGAGGGTTTTTGCCATTATTAAAGGATAAAGGCCTGGTGACGCCACAAATTGGCACAGGTCTTTGTGAAATATTTGGTTCTAGAGGATAGTGACTACTTTCAGACTAGTTGGTGAACTACTGTAGCTGGCAGGCTAACCGCTAACACAAGGTAGTCGAACAGACAGTTTCCAAGCGAGCTTTGTCACTAATAGGACAATGAGTTTAGGTAGTTAAATAAAAGTTTATAATCCAACACAGCTAGTAAGGTATGATAGCTTCCTCCATTTAGGACTCTCTGGTTTGCTATTCTTCCAAAGTTCAGCATTCTCAAGATGACTTAGTATTGGTCAGTGGTGCAAATTCAAAGCTCAAAGTTGAACTTGAAATCTTTTTAATTACTGATTTACTTTGCACTCAAGCAAATCCACTAATCACAGTGATTAACTCATTTTAATTTTGCTTTATTAAATGCTGACTTGACCAGGCATTAAGGCTGATTATATTCTATTTTTTCATATTGTTAACAAATCCAACGAAAACCAACAATGAATTGATCGTTAAGTACTGTCTGTGTATCCAAAGCCTCATATATCCTATTCCTCTGTGTCAGAGAGCTCCATTGTCGTCTAAAAACTTAAATGGGCCACACCGTTGCACTGGGTGACGTGTTCCTTCATTACCATGAACTACTCAACAATGTGCCAAATGTATATTCACCAGCAGATGAACATTAGTCCCCAACAAATAGACTGTTTACTCCCCAGCTGTTTAAGGAAACTATCGAGCCCTTTATGAAAATGAAACTTCATCATGTCATCAGGAATTACGTTATCAGTAGTAACAAATTGCCTTTGGGCTGAGTAACAGAAACAGGGTAGAGAGTAGAGACAGAATAACAACTTGTTTTGGTCTCCTCATGGGATTTGTTTAGAATAAGAAAAATGCAGAAAAACACCAGCCTTTCAGTGACGCCCTAACTTTTATGATGAACCACATCTCTTTCAGTATATAGCAAAATGTTTCACACAGTAGAAGTTGTGTGTGGGTGTCTAAGAGAGTGCATTTCTGCTACCCTTGTTTGTTTGAGAAACTCGGGAGTATGTGGACTCAGTCAGTCATACACACCATGGGATTGCAGATAAATGAGCTGGACATGAGTCACATCTCCCCTCACCCCGCCAGCAACCTGTTTCTGTCAGTCTAGAACTATGTGTGCGTGTGTGTGTGTGTGTGTGTGTGTGTGTGTGTGTGTGTGTGTGTGTGTGTGTGTGTGTGTGTGTAATTGTGTGTGTGTGAGAGAGAGAAAGTGAGAGTTTGAAGCAAAGAAAAATAGTGTGATACACAATTATGGCCCCCATATGTAAGTTTTGTAAGCTGTTGCTCGGTTGTCATATGTGCATGTTCTCATGCTTCAAAATATCTTTGTGCATGAATGTGTGTGACCATGTGTGAGTTTAAGTGTGTGTGTTTTCATCTGATCCATCTTCGTGACACTGGCAGGATTAAGGCCCTCCATCACTCTCTTTGCCTGACAGCATGACCCCCCGTGACCCCACATTCACCTGGGCCTTACTGGACTGTGGGAGCCCCTTATCTCTGCTACTGTCCCGGGGAGAAGCGGGGGATAAATATAAGAAGGAGGGATGGTGAGAAAATAGCGGGAAAAAGGAAAGCAGAAGGAGGACGGAGAAGGAAAGAGGCTTGTTTAATTTAATGCAACATAATATGCAAATGTTAACATTCAAGATTTAGTGAAATCATTCTAGGGTCTCTGTAGCCTCATGTCAAGTTAATTCACTCCACAATTGTGGAACCTCAGAGCCACTGAGATAGTATCTGCTGCCCAGCTGACAGACAGATAGGAGCCAATAAACAAGACTACTGGTTTCTTTCTGTCCTGCTGGCTCGTTCAAAATCACTGCATCATATTTTATGAGCTCATTGTAGGTTTGGCATGTAAAACCTTATTCTGCAAAGTAAATAGTATTTGTGCGTTTGAACCACAGAATGTAGTATTAAAAATGCAAAAATATCATGTCCAATTTGTAATTATATAGTACAATGAAATGTATACTGTTTAAAAGCTTAAATTAACCATATTGCTTTATTTTATAACAATTTATAAGACACAATAGACTGTATAAACTGCTTCAGGCATTGAGAGATGTGGGTGAGATGGATGGTGTGTTTTTTATTCTTTAGTTTGCCAAAAGTATTACCTAAAGTCATTAGATATGTTGGCTAAGTGATGACAAATGGAGTGGATTTTGGAGGTTGCTTAGCCAAAAGAAAATAATGCTGCCAGCACTTCTGCCTGTGAAAAATTTTCAAAATAAAAGTATAATGGTGTTTAGGTCCTCTGCATGAAAAAGAGTTTCACAATTAAAACCACATTAACTGATGTCCATTTCGGGGAAGAGCAACAAGATGTATAGCCTACATGACACTGATATATCATGACATACCTTATAAAGTTGATACAGTGAACATGTTATCTTATTTCTAACAGACACAGAACACCACTAGCATTTATTTGAAGTAGTGTTTCTGGCCACTTGGCAAATGTCCACTCTTCTTTCTTAACTAGTTCATCAGCTAGTCACTAACTTTGTTTGCTGTTTGGCGCTGGGAAGTTAGCATACACTACATAGGTAAAAGATGCTAAATAGCTCATAGGGTTCATCACTACGAGGAACCACTTTGATCCATTGTATTCTCTTTCAATATTGATCAAAATGTTTGCCTGGCCACAACAGTACAGCTCTCAGCATTTTTACTAATGCTTCTGTTTCAAAGATTAGGCTCACATATTTATGCAAAAAGTCTGGATGTCTGTCTGACTGACTGACCAATCCATCATAGAAACAATTTTTGTTCCAATATTAAACCAGTACTGGGAATCATCTGCAAAGTATCTGCTGATTGTTCTTGAAAATTTGTTGTCTGCAAGTATTATAGCATTTAGACTTGTGTGTGTGTGTGTATATGTGTATGTGTGTGTGTGTGGAAGGTGGAAGGGAGGGGGGACACCCACAGGTGCTAATAATCACATATGATCACATATGATTGGAATCAGGTGTTGGCAACAGTTTCTTGCTATTGTGAGGGAATATTATAGCTCTCTAAGGCTTTGGCCTCTCATCATCTCCCATTGTGAAGTTGTTTACCATTTTCCAGAGTCAGAGCTTTTCAGAGACTGTCCTGCAGGTTAAAGCCAGTTTATACCACAATATCTGTCTGAAATTCTAGGCGTTGGATCATTCTTGAAGCGAGAGCATGGAGGTCTAAGAAAGAATATGTCAGTCAGCTGGTCAGTTTATGAAAGTGAAGTAGTACATTTATTTGACCTAAAGAAACAGATTTACTTTAAACCTGCAATAACTGACTTTTTGGTCACTTGGATGAAGTAGGAACAATTTGTAAACACAACATGAAATACTACCAACGTTCAAGTTCATGTGGTGAAGTTGCCTATTCACATCTAGCAGATAATGTGCAATATTTGCGTTTATTTGGAGTCAAGTTTGTGTCACTCTTCTTTCTGCTCTCCACCTGCTCCTAAGGGACATATCTGGCTCGCAAGCTGTTAAATGCTTCTCTATGTTCACCAGCTGGCTATTAACTTTGTCTGTCTGCTGTTTGGTGGTGGTCAAGTCAGGTTTTCCTGCAAACAGCTGCCTCCTGTGGCCAAAAATGACCCAATGATGAGCAATGAGAGTGAATCAAAATTGTAAAGTTGGAGGCTTTAAAATGAAAACAACAAGCAGAAAGACACTAAAGCGTACATGCGAGAGGAACTGCATAGTTGGGTGATAATCATCTGTATATTCATCATTACGGACAACACCTATTACATAAAAGTATTCTTGTTTTATGTATATATAAAAATAGTGATCATAGCAACATATAGAAGCTGCTATGCAGTTTTGTTTACAGTTCTACCCTGCCTTTGATAGACAACATTCAGCCTCTGGAAAGGGTATGAATCATACTGAAATCTGCTTTATTTTAGTGAAATTAAAATAATCAAATCCATTTGTCAAAATGACTTTCATGAAATGGATTTCATATCAAAAGACTTTTATGAGGGAAAAGAAAAGAAGGGACGGTCTTCAAGCAAAACTTCCTCCTGATTTTCATTATGAAAATTTTCATACAATAACTGGGAAGGTGTTAACTTCTGATGGCAATTTTTTTAATGAAACCAAAATATGTGAAATACTTTAATTGAGAGTGAAGTCTGACACAATGTGGTGGATTTAAGAATAAACTGTTCGTTTTGTACTGCACTGAGTGAGTCAAATTTCTCAATTCTCAATGAACTGAACCCAAACATGTTGTCTGGTCTTATTTTATAGGTCTCCAGCTTCCATGTTGGGTCATGTTACAACAAAGAAAACAGCTAATCTTTAACTCACCGACACTACACCACAAAAACTAATTTCCCTGTTGCCACAATATTACCACATACTGTATAATATGAGCAGGGCCAGGCTGAGTCTGAGGAAACTAGGCTACTGATATCATTGGCAACAACATCAGACTTTTGCTCCAGCCACATTCTCACTCAGCTGTGGGCCACAGCATGAGTTAATACTTCATTCATGGAAAATCAATTGAAGACTGCTCTCTAGTGGTTTTCATTTGGAACAGCTGAAATAAGTCCACACCTTCACTCACTCAGGAGTCATTTTCTTCCTATGAATAAACTGTCAATGGTATAATTTTTTATTTCAGACAATGATTGGATTAGTGGCTGTCATAATTTCCATATTCACGTATTCAGTACAGAAGCACTTTTTTTTATATCTTTGAACCAGTTGTTTGTCTTACTCAAGAAGTCCATCAAATGCTTGTCATCAATCTTTTTCTGAAGGGTAGGTGTTGTGCGGAACAGCTTAGCAGCAGGATGCAGCGTTATTGCCCTAAAGAACAGCAGATACTTTCACTTGCATCAGATACTTTCACTTGCTTCCAATGTTGTGCAACTGATGTGCTTTTGTACTTTTGCCAGATACAAATAAATCAGTCTTGCTCCAAACAGTAACCGCCCATCCATCATATTTGATAGAGCATACCAAATTTCATTCAAATTTCATGTTATTTTAGAAGGTAAGAATCTGGCAACAGGGCTGAGTGCTGCTATTGCGGTGAAACTGTTTTTGTGACCTTTTAGTGTATTTGCACGCACGCGCACACACACCAAAGCTGCACTACAGGAAACCAGAATCCTCTACACCAAATTACTTGTGATCACCATGGCTATTTGACGGCACAAAACATAAGATAAATCAAGCTTTCTGTCTGTGGGGTCCAAGGAATACCCCTGTTTTTGTGGGTGTCAGGAGGGACTGATCGGATATGCCTATATGTGTATGTGTGTTGCTGTGTGGACGGTAGCACTATTGCGTGTTCATGGATTACCTTCCTTCCTGTCTGCCTCATCTTGTTTCCAAGCAGCGCAGGGCTGGACTTCCTGCTTTGGGAGCTGGGACTCTTTGAAGAGGCCTAGTGAGCGTGCTCTCTGGAGAGCTGTCAGGATCAGCCTTGGCCAACAAACACCTCAACAGGGAGCAAACTCACTGGGCCAAACATTTCCTCAATCACTGAACAGACTCTTTGGGTTTTACACTCCCAAGGCACAGGGGCACCAACTCCCAAGTGCTCAATGTGGAGAGTTGAGGAGTAGCTGTTCACACGCAAGAAAAACGACAGCAAGAACACATGTGAGCACATGCACACCACACCTTGTAGCATGGACAGTCTCATGCACAAGGTATGCATGCAGGTAATAAACACGCCTAGATATTAACACAAAAAAGTAAAGGAACTCAGTGTTAGTGGAAGTGATGTATTTTACCAGCAGTGGTGTCACTAAAGAAAGTGATTTGCGTTTATATTTAAAAAAATGTATCCTTCTGTAATTCCTCTAAAAGGAGGGATGCAAGGAGGGAGACAGGAAGATGAACAAGGGGAAATCCTGTCTGAACAGTAGCATCCTGTTTGACCTGTAAGTTATTTGGTTATGTGTGCAAAGTATTGTAACTGTGTGTATGCTTGTGCAGGTAAACTACCGTACATGTGTAATATTCTCAAGTTTATTTATTTGTATATGGCTATGTCTCTGGGTTTATATGTTTGTGCATCCCATTAGTGATTACATGCATTTTTTTTCATTATTAGTGAGTTGCAGATATACTGTAATGCAGCATTGTTCATTTTTACTGAACGAAAGGATAGAATGTTTTGTTATCTTTCTGACAAACCTGATAAGGAAACATAAATCATAAAAATATGTACATTTTGGGCAGTTTAGTCTTTATTTTGATAACACATAGGAGAGAAAATGATGGGAGCGAGAGGGAGGATGACAGGCAGCAAAGGTCCTCAGACAGATTTAAACCAGGAACATTGCTATCAGTGACTTCAGCTCCAGGGCCACCAGGATACCAGGCAAGAATTGGTTTTATACACTATGTACACTATACACATAAATATTGTTTGCATTAGTTCAAACACCGTAGACTAAATGAATTATGTAAATCAGTCTTTCCATATTATTGATTATTAAAGTATGCATATACAACATATTCACCTAAATATTAGGTGAAAATATTAATCATTAATCTGTGTCCAAAACCAACCAGAAAGTATTGTAAAGTATGTACACATTAATGTCAAGTCATATCTTTTTTTATTAAATTACATTTGTTTGTTAATTGATTTAACAAAGCAATCACAAAGTACAAGGTGCACTTACAATTCCTTTCATCGTTGCTGTCTAATGACGGTCTTCATCAAAACATGGATGCCTCAACATGCAAGCTCAGTAGTTGCTTTAATATTTACTCCATCTGCTGACAAAAGTCTGATAGTTTTAATGTCTAGAAAAAGCTAGTGAGTTGGGGTCTACTTCAGTGACATATCTCATGTCTGTTACAGCAAAAGTGACAACCAACTAACTGTTAACCTTTTTACATGTGATCTGTATTACTGGCTCTGACCTTTCTCTAGCCTTGAATATTACTCAAATAACCTTATCTTTAATTGCACCCTTATTATGTAGTTTAAATAACTGGAGACCTTTGAGCTGATTGGCTCCACATCTTCTCACTGAAAGTTAACACTGGTATCAGTATCTTGTGCAATAAATAGTATGGCAAGGAGAGAAAAAAAACAAGAAAGACATAGTAAACAATAAGACAAAACAACCTTAAGTCAAACACCAAAGCACAACAGCAGGATACATTAGTTTACATTTTCTGGGATACGAAATGTGCTGAATTTTGAGCTTATCACTGCAGTGTAAATAATAAAAGCAGCACATTTTGCTAAGATAAGCAAAGACATGTTATGGATTGTCTTTGACATTATTTACTATATAATGACAATGTGTGACCATTAAAATTTGTGGGTTTCGGTGAGAGTAAAGTTAGGGCACTACCTTCCCTGTCAAAGCCACAGCAGACAAGGGTACGATAAGACACAAAGTATCTGTGATGCGAGATAAATTTCCAGTGACAACCTCCATTATGATAATTACCCGGTTTGTACATAAACCAGTGAAACCGTATAGGGGTTCAGTGTGCGGTCAAGCCAGCAGCAGTGGAGGGCATGATATCATGTGTGTTAAAATATGCAGTGCCAGAACAGGCACAAGAAAACAAATGTCTATATTTAGCTGGCTGACGCTTTTACGATGATGGATACTGTACCGAGTGAGTCAGCCCTCAATCAAAAAAGGGGAAAAAAGGAAGAAGAGGAGGAAGAAAATAAAAAGGAAAGGGAGGAAAGAAATTCCAGATGTCAACTGTAAAGTCTGTCCAGCTCCGGTTTGTGGCCACTGGAGCTTTGTGTACCTGCCCCTGCTAAAGCCATTACCTCCGGCTGCTGCACTGGGGAAGCTGCACAACAAAGCCAGAGAATTCTCGGAAGCCCTTCAATCAAGCTCTGGACCACTGTTGCTGCTCCCTCTCCTAAGAACACACTGTTAATTTGACAGGGTGGAAATGAGGAAGAAGATGAAGGTGTGTGCCCTGATGCTGTTGCATTGTGTAATATTTGAACATGTCCTCTACCTCCTCGGATAAGTAAAGGGTGTGTGGTTCTCGCATCTGTGTATGTGAGTACATAAGGTACAGCAGTGGAAAGTTTACTTGTGCTGTTGTACAAAATTGAGGTACTTTACTGGAGAATTGCCATTTCACATATCCTTGCCCTCTCTCCTTTATATTTAAGTAACAATATTGTACTTTTTACTTAACTACAATTATTTGATGGTTCTGACTACTAGCACTAAATGCAGATTTTACCCTGAAACATTTGATGAGCTTACAATACACCACCATACAATATACCATATGGACCAAAGTATCTATCAAGGTCCTTAACCTGCTGCTATAACAGCCTCCACTTTTCTCTTTTCAGACCAGATTTTGGAACCTGGCTGCAGGGATTTGCTTCCAGTCAGCCACAAGAACATTAGTGATATCGGCCTTTATGTTTGATAAGGTCGGACTTCAGTTCATCCCAAAGGTGTTGGATGGGGTTGAGATCAGGGCTCTGCACAGGCCAGTCAAGTTCTTCCACACCAATCTGTTTGTGAGTGCGAGTGTGTGTGTTTCTCGCATGTTATTGTTCTTTGTATGTGTGTCCATGTGTGTGGCTGTCATGAATAAAAGATTGGAGGGGAGGTCAGATTGTGGTTTCCAAAATCATCATCCTGTCCTCCAAAGTCCTGTTTAGTTTGCTTGTCACCCCTGTGGATAGACATGCTTCATTTCCAAGATTTTTCCATGTTCTTCTTCCCATGGCCGTGCTTTAACCACAATCAAACCCCCGTCCCACAAGCAACAGCCCTTCTCCTCCATACAACATCCCTTCTGGACAGGGGAAAATGGTCTCCATCACTTTCACTTTATATTGAGCTGAACCAGACATTGCTCGCTGAGTGTTGTATAATGTGATGATGAAGCCTGGGTGGCTCTCTCATGTATCTAATCCAACCATGGGCTCCCTTGGGGGCTCTCTCACAGATCTTTTGCAACCACAAAATGAGAGACAACTGCCAAACAAGAGGAAATATGATGCTGCATACATAGCTTGTTACAGCACTGACTGCCAAAGACATCAGTGGTAATCATCTTATCATTTACTGTTTCTTTAAACTCACCATTGAGCATGAATTTCAAAATGTTACCTAATAACATTTTTGTATAGTGGAAAGCTGAGAATTTTACAATGCAAAAGACATGACATTTTAAACACTTCTGCTTTTACACATCAAATACTGCAATAAAATATAACATTTTATGACACTCTTATGATGCCTCTTAAATAAAACCAATTTTAAAAGTGCTAGCATTATGAGTATAATATAAAATAAGTTGTATTGCCATGTAACAAGTTGATCAATGCATTGAAATGACAATCAAATGATGGTAATGAAATGAAACGGTTTTCACCTTTTGAAAAATGCATTTTAAAGGGTGGGCCTATATAACAAAAGAGACATTAAACATAGTGATATACTTCTTAGCCCTTTGTCTGTAAAGCATTTTATAGTTTCTGCTAAAATCAAGGATGGTCACTCCCTTTTTGGTTACAGTTATTTAGGGGAAGAAAGCAAGTCAAGCCACCTTGGGAATTTTGTCTTTCATAGACCATGCTGTAAAGTAAAAAGAGATTGTCTTTGGTCACTGTTCTGCCACAAGTTCACAACACAGTTAACCTCTGTTCAAGTTTACCCTGACAAATGCAATTGAATGTAATTTGTTGTTTTCCTTTTTCTTTCTAAAGATTACACATTTACTTTCACATCCCTCTTGAATTCCAGCTTATTTGTTGTAGATTTATAGCACATGCAGTGCTGTCATGGAACTTTAGTTTCATAGCCAATCTGTTTTCTACATATGGTCTTATTCACCAGAATCTATGAGCGTTATTGGTCAAATGGACCAAACTAATGGCTTCTTCCACAGTCCAGGAAAGACAAAGTCACTCTGTTGTATATAAATCTAAACCTGCGTGAGGCCTGTTTGAACCTGATGACAGCTCAAGGACCAGCGGACTAGAATACCAACACATTTAAACAGACGAGTGCCTCATCATGTCAAGATTTTATACAATACTGCCCTCTACCTACTGTTGAAGCAGCTTCACTGACATTTCGGAGAGAAGCTCTGGCTTAGCTCTCACTCAGCACAATATGTTTTAGTTTTTTCTTTGATTCAGTAATACAGCAATAATAAATACTTTAATAACTTTATGTGTAACCTAATATACAAACTATATTAATGTAGGATCATTTTCAGGTGGAAGCCTTGGACACTTGTGTGACTGCTGAGAAATAATTTTCATATTATGCTCTTAAATAGTATGTGGTAGTTTTAATACACCAAATCAAATTAAATGTACAAGTCACATACAAGTTTTGAACCAGAAATAAAAATAATACTTTACGTAAAATCAGCTGCTTAAAGTAGATATATTTTACAACAATGTATTAAATTAAAAATAACAATGTGAAGACAAAGGTGGATTATAACAGTAAAGGAGTGAACGGTTCTGAAGAAAGACTGCATTAATGGTAGCAGTAGGCCTTTGATGGTCATCCCATAAAATAATGTTTTTCTGTGTTCATTGTAATGCAATACACAGTACACAGTGTATACAGAGTATTGTACTGTAAACAGAGACTGCATACATTACAGATTAATTTAATTCCTACTAATATAATAGCTGAAACTGTTTTATTGAAGCATGAACCCCTGATCATTCTTTTACATCTTCACAAGGGAACATTGTAAAAGCAATTACCCAAACAGTGCAAACCTTGCGTTTTTTTAGAATCCATGGTAAAGCAGCAGTTCTGTCCAAAAACAGGAAATAAAAATGCACATGCACATGTTTAGTAAATTAAATTTTATACCCATTGTTCAGAAAAGTTTGGAATGGGATAAATTTATATTGAATCACCTTGTAACATTGCAGCAAATTCAGTAATAATTGACCCTTTGGCACAAAAAAGTAGACCTCTTTTCAGTGACCTCTTCATTTTAATGAAACAAAAAAGTTTGTAAAAGTTTGTGGGACACAGGGGACAGTGGTCCTGTCCAGTGCTTTTAGTTGTTCTTGCCAGGTAATTTTACAAGCCTCTGTGAAGACAGATCTGACAGGACAGAAAGGGGAAGAGAGAGCACAAGAGAGTTTAAGAAAGAGAGAGATGATAGAGCACCTTAACATGTGCCAGGGAGAATAGGAGTTCTTCTGGAGGCCAGAACCGCGTGTTGCTAAACCTGAGCCAGAAAAAAAAAGCCTTCGCTCTGACCTTTAGACTCCCCGCAGGGAGCGAGAGTGATGGCTGGATGTCAAAAAGAGAAAAAAAAGTAGTTAAACCTAAACTCCTTCTCCTCCTCTCTCTCCAGCTCCTGCAGGTCAGGTGCACTGTGGAGCCTGGGGTATGTAGATTCATAGGTTGAGCATGAATTGTGCAGAGGCTTCTAATCCTGCCAAACTCCTGTTGACATGCTTGTCCATGCCAATAGAAAAATTTAAGGATCTTTTTACTGACCCCAAGAACAGTGACCCATGAACATTTTTCCAAAAGAGCTTTTCAAGCAAAGCAGAAAGCAAAAAGAAACAAGAAAAACAACTGACAATTAACATAAGCCAAATGAAATGCTCTCTATTTTGGATCTCCAACCCTCTTTCCACAGCTGGATGCTGAAACATCATTCTGATTGTAATTGAACCTGGCAGTGGTAATCATGCATCACTGTTTGAGATACTCTTCAGTATAAATGGCGCCCGGAACTTCTTGCAGTATCCAATAAAAATGATAAAATAATAAGACAGTTTACATTACAAATCATCATCAAACCTTTGCTAAGAAAAAAACTGGTAACAATGGGCGTTCGCAGGTAATAACCACCTTTTACATTCGTCCTGTAAGATCATAAAAATTATCTTTTAACACCTTCACAGGACAAATCGTGGAACACATCAAACCAGATTTGGATAAAATAGATTTTGGCCACTTTCAATGTGGGGGATGTAGTTATAATTTTTATAATTTAAAATTATAAAAGCGCACACTATAGAAATTAGTGTTGACCCGAGGTACGTTGTATACCTTTCTGAAGCTGTGACAAACTGTCTAAAAAGATTTGCAGTCTTCACCTCGATGTGTTCTTTACAACGAACCATGACTCAACGTCCACCAGAGCAAGGTCACGCGATGCTTGGAGAGGACCCCTCTGTTTGGATTTGCTTGTCTCTCCCCATGTGAGGTTGACCCAGATTACGCCACCCATGTGTTGCTGTCTCTCCCACATCTGCCTCCAATTGACGGCAAACCAACCGAGACCATGACCACTCATTATTCATAGACAAGTAACTTTCGTGCTTTACACCAGGCGAGTTACGTCATATTTGTTTATGCTGTTTGACAACGAGCCCCTGCCGACTGAAAAGTCCACATTGTGAAACATTTGAGGTTTTATTTCCCAAAATGGGCTCCCTCTTGATTTAGGTTGTCCTGATTTGCAAAGAGTAATGGCAAGTGTGATTTTTTTAGATCACTGTCTTTTGTTTTGGGAGTTTGTTGTGATGAGGGGCAACAGAGTTTAAAGTGCATCTCTTGAGTTAAGGCCTATGTAATTTGGACAGGGGAGGTTGTATTTTGTCCAACCACAAGTGGGAGCTGTGTGACTGCATACTCCACTTCATGTTCAGCCATCTAACCTGAACCACCTTCACTCCTACCTGCAGAGAAAATAGAAATGGTATTTTGTGCTGAAATCCAACTCGTCAGTCATGCATTTTCACAGATGCCAAAGATAACTAAGTGTATTTACAGAATCCAGCCATGTTAAAGACACAGAATGAATATTTTTTAGTATTTGGGAAACAAACCTGCTCCGCGTGTACCTCTTGGACAAATATAAATGCATTGAATTTCATAGAGCACTTCAGAGTCCAGAGGCCAGAGGCTTTTTTTCACATCCCACAGTTCACAGATGGGTTGTTGTAGCTCTTGGACAAGAAGCTTGAATCGATCTAGAAAAAGGACTGCGAAATGGCCTGGTCAAGCTCTTACAATTGCTCTGAGAGGACCTCTGAGGTCTCCAGAGCGAACTTGGACGTGTGTTTGGATATCTTTCACACAAGGCACAGTCTGGTTCATCACTCGGGAACCTCTGCTCTCCTCGCTGGAGAACAATTTAAAATCCGACTCAATAAACAGGAGTCACTGGTGTGTTTGCACGTGTGCGCAGAAGTGCATATGTAATTGAGGAGTGGGAAGTGTGTGTCTGACAGCCTTGTGCACTTGTGTTTCAGATGAGGGACGGTGCACAGTTCAAGCCCTAAAGCACATCTTGTTTAGTTAAGCATCACAGTGTTGCTGTGCTGCTGTCTTGACCCCTCCTCCCCCATGCTCATCACTCAGCCCCTGTTAACAGGGGAGAAATAAAACTGACTGAGACACCCACCCCCATACACACACACACACACACACACACACACACTCACACACACACACACACCCTTCACAGTCCCAACCATACTGTATTTGTACAGTTTTGTACATGTACTCAGACGTTTAGGCATGTGCACACACAGGCAAATACACAAACAAAACAGGATGTACTAAAAGTCGATCATAAATAACAGCTCCCCAGCTAAATCACCATCCTCTACACAATTGAACTTGAATGTGCACAACAATGAGAGTAACTTTACAGTTCTCTATGAAGTATATCCACTTTTTGACCAGATGTGTGATGTGATTGACTGAAAAGGAACAATTGTATACATGTTAGAACCACAAGCCTCTAACGTGCACATGAGTTGCTATAATCTTCTTGCCAGTTTATACATAATCTACAGCTTTATTTTACTCCAGTGAACAGGAAAAGGCCTATAAAGTGACAATTACAGTACAAGCATTCTCATAGTTTGGTAGGTGAGTCTAGCTATGCCCTTGCCTTCTTTCTACCCTACCTACTTTCCATTACTTGGTTGCAAAATAAACACACTGCGCCACAGGAATGTTATCCCAAAACTACTAATTTACCCTGATTACATTAATATTTTTTTGGTTGAAATTGCCCTTTTCCCCTTCCTATTACTGTTGTTTATTTTCTTTTTTTCCCCTCCCGCAGTGTTTCTCCTTTTCCCTCTACATGCATTGCTTTCACTATTAGCACACAATTAAGGGTGATTAGTTGTCAGGCGGATGCCCTCTATTTCCTGTGTGTGTTGGGGGTTTATATTATTGTCTGTGTATGTAGTCATACAGAGAAAGAGAGGAGTCAAGTATGGGGTGATCATACAGTCTTCACTAATTAGCTCCACGAATGGAGCAAGTAGGAGAAAATGTAGTTACTTATACGTTCATCATGTGATATCATGTGTAGTTGTGTTGAAC
>JALXJV020000023.1:7891896-7896896 GCA_024633595.2 Lepomis macrochirus
TGAAGCCAGTTCTCATCTGTCAGTGTGTGTGTGTGTGTGTGTGTGTGTGTGTGTGTGTGTGTGTGTGTGTGTGTGTGTGGGTGGGAGAGAGTGAAAGAGAGGAGAAGATCTTCAGAATCAGAGACAATAAGCAGGGAAAAAGACGGTGTAGATACTGTAAGACAACTATACCAGATTGGTATGTCTGACTGCCATTTTAAACTGAAGTGATGTGTGGCCCAGCACCATGGTTTCAGAGTTACACCCAAAACAAATAAACAAAAGGAGTTTGGGCAGTGTGTGTGTGTGTGAGAAAGTGAGAGATCCGAAACCTCAGTGAATCTCACTGTCTCACACGTGTGCACACACACAAACACACACGCTCTGTATCTTTAATGACACATACTTCTCAGGGATGGATTTTTCCGCCTCAGGTATCAATGGCACAGGGCTTAGAGAAATGTTGTAGTGTTTCAGTTCACTGGGAATCTCATGGATACTCGTTCATCACATTCCTAACACTGAACCTCATGTGTCCCCGCTTCTACTGGCTGTGATGCAAATTTAGCATCTGACGTGTGTAAGCTATGTTTTGGAAACCCAGGTACAAAGTCGCCAAGGGAAGGGTGTGTGACTGTTCACGAGGGTGTAGAATTGATACCAGAGTTTGTTAGTTAATGTCACTTTGATCAAATTTCCCTGTAATCAACTTGTGTGTCAAGTTTTCGTGTATATAGTCTGTGTACTGGCACCTGGGTTCAGTATACAAGCAAATTTACTCCGGCAGTGTAAGTATAGGATAATTATGTCTTTTTTTTGTTTGTGTCTCTATTTATGCTCAGGCGGGGCACTGGGACCTCTTCATCCTCTCCAGATTTTTGTCAGCTAAGGTTTCAGGGGTTAGCTCACATGGAAAGTTGATTCCAGAGCTTGCTTCATCTCACATGGTTTCAATCACCTTTTCCTGCAGACCTTGCAGGTCTTGAGGCAGACCTTCGCTCCAGGACTCCTCAACCTGGACCAGGCCAGGCACTGGGGAACAAGGAAATGACTGGTAATGAAGAAAAGAAGGCAAAGGAGGAAGCAAGGAGAGAGTAAGAGGACAAAAATTTGTTTTCACACCCCCTTTCCTCTCATCTCATCTAGCCTCATCTCCTTGAGTCTTTTCTCATCTCCACTCCTTTCCTCTCATCTACTCCCACGTATCTTCTTGTCTGCTCTTGTCTATTTTCCTCTCATCTCTTTATGTTGCTTCTAGTCTCATATGCTATTCTTTTTTTCTAATCTTGTCTAGTCTCATGTCTTCATGTTGTCTCCTCTCCTCTCATATCCTCATTTTAGATATTTTGGATGGTCATTTTGTCTCATCTTGTGTCCTCTCATGTCCTCTTGTCTCCTTTTCTCATGCCATGTCTTCCTTTTCTTCTTTAATACGCTCGTGTGCTTTTGTTATCTCTTGTCTCCTGTTTATTACTCTCATCATCGTCTTGTGTCTTCTCTCGCCCTTTCTTCTCCTCCTTTCGTCTCTTCTCATCTTGTCTGCTCTCATCTCCCATAGCTCCTCTCCTTTCCCGTTGTCCCGTCTTATCTTGTTTCATCTCCACTCCTCTTCTCACGTCCTCTCTGCTGTCCTCTTGTCTTGTCTCCTGTTGTCTTATATCCTTTTGTCTCAACTTGTTTTCTCTCCTCTTTATTAGGTTATATAATCACATGCTGATTCTTCTGTTCCCCTTTCACTCTTTCATTGCTGTAGTGGATTGCAGAGCAAAATCGCATGCATTATCCAAGTGGCATTCACTGTCACATTGAATCTTTAATGTTTAGGGCAGACTGTTCCAAATTCACAAGCTAGACGGGACAAGGGCAGGAAAAGGGACACCAGTCCTTGTATGTTTTCTTTGTTTTCCCAAAGTAGCCATGACAGAGGAAGTAGGCTTGTGCTGGTGAAAAAAAGCACTGAAACAAAATTTAAACAAAACAGCCTTTTCTCCTCTTCTCAATTTGCTGGAGCATGCTCTATTTCGAAGGATTTCCCTCAACACCACTCTTGGTGTCAACTGAAGGATTCATGGAGGCAGAGTGTGTTCACATGGATCCCACGGAGAGGAGGGGTAGCCAGAGGTCACTTCAGGTCACTGGCAGGCACTGCAGGAGGATGTGATTCTGTAGCTTAACAAGGGTTTGCTGATGCGGGCCTACACATCCCATCTGTCAGTGCAACTACTCCTCCTCACTGGCAGGAGTAAACTACATGC
Organism: Lepomis macrochirus; assembly: GCA_024633595.2. Taxonomy (NCBI): domain Eukaryota; kingdom Metazoa; phylum Chordata; class Actinopteri; order Centrarchiformes; family Centrarchidae; genus Lepomis; species Lepomis macrochirus. The sequence continues at coordinate 7,894,131 of JALXJV020000023.1, forward strand.
AACAGTGAAGTTATGAGGGAAAAGCAGTGGTGGTTGTTTCCTGAGGGAACAAAACGGTGTGATGGCCAAAGAGGAACATGGCTGTGATTCCTTTTTCTTTTGTTTTCATTCTTGTTGGGGTCAGAAGTATTATTTGGGTTAGTATTCAAGTGCAGGGTTTATAAACATGACTTCTGTTCGATGGGAACTAGAAGTCTGGAAGACCCATTTTTGCCCTTTTCACTGTTTTTTTTCTGCTTAATTCACTGTGGGAGAACAATAACATGTCATTAAATGTACAGAGCATGTCAGAGTAGATAAATAATGTACCATGACTGCCTGTGCTGCCTGCTTTTTACTGTACAAGATTTTGGCATTCAGTTTGTCTTTGTCATTTGGCTTTCAGTTTAACAAATATGATCTAATCACACTTGGGAAAAGCAGCTCTGCATAAAAGAAATAATAAATCACATAAACTGCAGTCATTCTTGCCAGGTGTTAACTTTTTTTAATATATACATTTGCCTCAAGACAAATAACCATGTAAGCTCATATTGAAGGGAAAAAAAATCTATTTTATTAAAGTTTGGATCTTATTTTCATGGCTTTGGCCTTTGTCTCTGTCAGTAATAATAAAACTGCACCAAGTTAATTATGGGATCTGGGAAAGCAACAACAATGCAAAAAAAAGTGGTCCATGCAAATACGTAAACACAAATCGCCACACCTGGCCCAGCTGGCAGATTCACACAGCTCTGGTGAACATACTTAGTATTCGCTATTGTGCACCAATGGAAGGAAATGACAGTGTGGCGATACAAAGCCAATCAGAGCGTTTCCATGACCCCAGGATACACATTTTCAATTGCATTCTTGTCTGAAGAGGTAGCAAAGGGTCATAAATATGTCTATGCATGTGGTGCTCTTTCATACATCCATGATACAAATACATTCGGCTAGAGCTTCATCAGACAGGTCAGTCATACATGGTTGTTTTAGTCACCTCAAAAAGGGGTCAGCTTTCTCTTGTTTCATGCTAAAGCGCCGCTAGCTATAACATTCAGACTGCAGCTCATGTTTATGCTGCGTTAACATTTTGAGGTGATACGTGTGTGAAGTTGATCTTGTGTAGCTCAAAGCATCTTCACTCATGCACTCATGTGTGGCAACAAGCTCATTCATCACATCACTGGTGATGATAATCAGGTTTTAATGTTTACCATATTGATTATCTTATTTTAGTGTGTTAGTATGCTAACATTTGGTAATTATCACTAAACACAAAGAATAGCTAAAGCTGAGTGTTGCTAGTTTTTCCAGGTGTTAAGTCATAAGCAGTGGACTGAATTAAACTTTTAACCAGATGCTAGGGTAAAATCGAAATGTACAATACAATACAACTGAAGGGAATGTTAATGTCCGAACCAAATTTCATGGCAATCCATCAAGTAGTTATACATGTTACTGAAAGTCAAAATGGGAAATCAGTGTGTCAAGCTGTTTTTCACAAAAAATTGTTGCAGCATGTAAAAATTATTGCTTTAACAATTCTATTTATGTACGCATTAAACAAACAATATTAATTGTGTTAATCTGTGACATCTACAGGAGCTGGAATTTGGATTTTTTTTAAACTTTAGAATGAGCCAGGTGACCAGTTTCTTCATGCTTCCTGTCAATATGCTAAGCTAAGATATTCACCAACTGCTTCCAGCTCCATACTAAATGCACAAACATGGAATTGGTATTAATCTTCTCATCTCAATCTCAGAAATAAGTTAATTTCCCACAATATTTAGCTATTTCTTTAAATTGTCATAGCTTTAATTTCATCATTTTCTGGTTATGTATTTTCATAGTTAAAGAGTTCCAGGTTGTGTATTTCAATAATATATAACATCCACAGTCCAAATTATGTTGAATGGCTTTCAAAATATAACGTCTCAGCGAAAGACGCCTCTGGTTAAACAGTGGTTACAAAATACAGGGTTAAAAAAAGTCAGTACTGCATGGACCAGACGGGTCAGTTGGCCAAGTTGATAAAGATCTGCTGTGGAGCTGCATTCTACAACAAACAAGTGCCCCGATAAATGACAGGACAGGGTGGGGGTTTACTCAAGGCAGCAGACATAAACACAGCAACCCTCATGGATGGAGGGAGGCAATTTAGATATACCGCCGCCATTAGCCCAATTAGGGTTCAATGCCTATGAATCCACAGGGCTTTCCCTGTTTGCCAAAGAAGGAAAAGGGGAAAAGTACACCGCAATTACATGTGTTCAACAAAAATGGCAACTGAGGAGGAAATGAGAGAGGAAGCCAAGGTGAAGTCTGAGCAGCGAAGCTTTTCCTCAGCTGTCTGTAAGTCGGCCATCGAGGTAGGGTTGCATCGAGAATTGCCAGGGGCCTTTGGTGGAGGGTGCTGGCATTTCTGACACTGATCCTCAACTGACTAAACAGAGATAAGACATCTGGTCCACTCCCTTTCTGGATCAGATGAGCAAACTTTATTCAAGTTCAGTCTGATTGAATGTCACTTGGTCTTTGACAGGGAATGATGGCTCGTCTGATTGTATAAGCCTTGTTATGCAGGGTTAGTTTGCACAAATTTGAGGTCTGCATCAGATATTCTAGATCTTTTATTAACACTTTCTGCGAGTTGATACCAAGCATCCCAGCAGCTTGGAATATTAGTCATACCTCTAAATTTTTTCACTACGTATTATTCTCAATATTCAGGTACTCAGATAACATTTTATGTCAGACAAAACCAGGTCCAGTGGATTG
>JALXJV020000023.1:7901896-8103306 GCA_024633595.2 Lepomis macrochirus
CCTTCGTGGTGAACATTACCTCAGATTTATGTGCACCATTAAGGGGATCCGCCCTTACAAAAGTGCAGCCACACATTCCTTTGGAAAATGATTTCGTTATGTCAGAATGATATGAAATTCGGTAATGCTGTTGAAATCTAAAATAATGTATTGAAGACTCTGTCCATATTTGTTGTGTTTAAAGTAAGTGTGGAAATTATGATCAAAATTATGAATCTTTTCTTTGGCCACAGTGTTTGGCAGTGAAAATAATGCCTAGAATTAAAGGATGAATCGAACAGTGCTGCATGTGTTACCCTCAAAGTCAGCATCTTTGGTGGAAACTCCAAACTCCCATGCAAATCCTTCCATCTAACACAGACAATTTTCCTCTCACTGTGAATCAGACCACAGGGCTGTTATTCCCTTATGACAGATATTCCTCTGTCAAGAACTATTACACTCTCATACAGGCATTCTCACATGTCTCGTCGCCTCACAAATGCAGTGGGAGAAAATATTATGAAGGACAAAAAGTAAAAGCCAGGACATGTTAAGATCAAACACAGGAATATAATGCTATAAACATCACACGCATACGAAAAGCTCTTCATGGGCTTGCAGCAATTGACTGATAGACAGCATGCTGGTTGGCATGTAAAACGGAGGGAGGTCAGGTCTATTCACTGACTTTCCTGTTTATATGTGGCATGATTTGTCTTCGGCTGCGTTCGTTGGCTAAGCAGGGGGAGTGTTTATAAATGGCTGACTGGCAGAGTGGAGAGGGAAGGGTGTGAGACGTCTGGAGGAGAGGAGACAAACTTGGCGAGGCCATTTGTTGCCTGTGAGAGTAAAGGGTGTCTGTGTGACAAACAGTGAAGCATGCAGGGGAGGTGGAAAAGTCTGCAAGCAGGTCACCTAAGCAAAAAAGAGTTCTATCATTTTTTTCATTGAAATCATGATTCAGGTTCTAAGGAAATTTGAAATGTTAGCAAAAACCCCCAAAACAATGTGCAATCGCGTGCAGGGCCGTGGGCAGAATTTGGGAAATCTCCTCAGTGCCAAGTTTCTGAAAGCATCCTCTGCCCCAGAAAGTTTTATTGAAATCAAGAGGATTTTTCTTTAACTTATTTTGATCTTTCATATTTTACTTATGAGAGCCGAAGAATTTAAGGGCTGACTGAAATCAAAACGTTTCAATTTGAAATTAAGTTTAAGTTTTCTTTATTTTATTTCTATTGGTCTCCCTTTGTCATCTACATGAGATTAAAAAAGATACATTTTTATCATATTTTAACATATTTACCAAAGTAATTCTACATGAAAACTATCAGATAATATGATTGCTTATTTTTGGTCCACCACAGGGTCAGTGAAAAGATACATAGCAGTCAACAATATAAGTAAATGTTTCTAAAACATTTAGGGAGATTACATCAGCAACATACCTATTTGACAAATAATGGTTAAAAATAATCATAACATTCAAAGTGGTGTTATAGTCATTGATAACAGCTGTGCAGTTCATTATGTTGGCCTAAAAATTTAAATATTGTGCGCAAAATGTGAAATCAGCCAACAAAATACTCACTACATGTGAGTTGTTATGTGTCCACAGTCAAACTATTTCCCACAAGCTTTCTTGGGAGCACAGAAATGGTTGAAACAATTCGTATTTGTTTTTCTCTGCAGCTGTTATTTATCAGCAGATGGGAGTACAACAAGTCATCTTGCCTGCGTATCTTTCTCATCCATCACTACTGATCAGCCTCGATCATTTCGCAGACCAGACTGTGATGAAATACTGTAAGTCACATACAACATCCGTAGGGATAAGATCATGTTCACAGTTCAGACAGCCTGGAGAAATAACCAACCTGATACATAGAGAACAAAAAAGTGCTTTATTCATCAAGCTTGGCCCTCTTTACCAAAACCTCCTTTTCCCCAATTTCTTTTCTTGGCTTTTGCTTTTAGGTGATAAATGCGCTGGAATTTGTACTCATCTGCCCCAGAGAGAGAGAAAGTGGGCTTTACAAGAAGAGGACTCAGGTTAAAACCTATCTTGCCAGACATTACTAATGAAATCGGTTGTCTGGGGACTTGCAATGTCAGCCTGCCTTCCGGCATTCTTATCATCACCCACACAAAGCCTCCCCACCAATCAAACTGGATTCTGGAAAGGAAGTTGAAAGTGTCAAAGGCTATTAATTCTGCAACAGTCCTCTTTGTGTGATTCTCAGAATACTAATCGAGGAGTAAGGGTGCCAACCCTCTTTTTTATATCTTTTTTTAGGGGTTTCTGTGAGGAAGCATATGAATGAGGGCGTCGATTACAAGCAAAGTGAAAGCCTTTGAAAGACAAGTGTGGCTACAACTCACCGCCTAGGGGAGTGAGAACCATGCAAAACCCTGTTATTTTAAGATTCAGCCGTAGACCACCAACACAATAAGGTATTCACATTTTTAATAGCAGGTTGTTGGCACTGGTTAAGCCTTGTTTCCTCTTTAATAGTATGATATCCTGTTCTGCACACTTTCTCTCAATGGAACTCAGGTAAAGCATGGGTGGGACCTTCCGTTTCATGACATATTTTGTCGAAGTGATGGCTTTTCTTTGTGCCTATGCATATAAGGAGCTAAAGTATACTCTTTCATGCACTTCCTACAGACACAGAACCCTTTAAAGAATCTCTCTCTCTCTCTCTCTCTATATATATATATATATATTTTACTTAAAGCAGTCACAGTGTGTCTAAACAGTCAGCCTCGCTTGGAGCTACAGTACTTTAACAGCACATGTGCCCTGCTATTATCATATTACTTTGGTTTGTCATTTACTCCAAGAAAACTAAAACCTTACATGCTGGGGTTAGAGTAATTTAGGGAATTTTGTTATCTCAATGTAGCTTGCCTTGCATGATAGTAAGCATATTGCTGGGCTTTTCTCAGAGCAATTGTTCCCATACCACTCACACACTCACACACTGTAAGCAAACATATTTGTTAGATATAGCATGTTTTGAGCGCACTCCAAAGTGGGCCCTATCTATGTCAAGAACAATTTTGCTCTGTTACTTCTACAAAGCCAATGAGGGACTCTGCAAAACATATGTTATGAGCAGCCTGCTATACATTCACAAGCACTCTCAAAGAGTTATATCTGTATCATACAGTGTATCCGCATTATATCTACATCGATCATTTTTAGACATTTTATTGATTGAGTGTGTATTCTTTCAAACTGATATGTTTAAATTGAATCAGTTCCTGCAATGGGAATGGATTTCTAGTGCTGTTGGCTAACATGGAACAGTAGATAGTTGATTACTAACATTTTACCACTAAGAATTTGATAACTTAATTGTATATAAAGTCTCCATTGTCATGTGTTTATCTACCTTTGTAGTGGTCAAATCCTCCCTTATGCAATAAAAAGTGGTAAAAACTCGCAGCCAAATATATCATCTTTTTTGCTGTTTCTTCAGCATGCCCAATAAAGATTAAAAGACAAGTGACCTTTGCCCTTAAATGGGGGAGATTTATGAATAACATTTTCTTTCAGTGAGATGGTTCAACCCACCAGCTTTTTTTTAAAAGAAAAAGCATGTCTGTTTCAAAAACATTTTCATTATGCCAGTAATTCAGCCGTACTCATCGCCAGATCATAATGCATATTGAAAAAACATCAAAGCCCAATGATAGTGAGAGAATACTGTTGATGCTGACTTGGAAAACAAACACACAAATAAATGATGAAACAGGAAATCCTTGTATATGTGGGTTCTTTCAGCAGTTTTTGATCTAAAATCTGACATCCTCATGCCATTTGAAAGTTTCCCTCTCCAGTTTTTGCGGTTGTGTTGAAAACAAAAATCATCTGTTCAAGTGGCTGTCCTCCTTTGGGCCATGTGGCCAAATGTAGCCGAGACTGAAGGCTCAGGGGCTGGTGACTAAGGCAAGATGTAATGCTTGGCACAAAGACACAAGCTCTTTTTACCCTTCCTCCAAATTCCCTCACTTTAGGGTGCGCTGGAGGATCAACAGGCTAAGGTGCAAACTGTTTAAGTGTGATGTAAAATGCTGGACCTTGGCTCATGAACTTATTTTCTTATTTTTCTCTTACTCAGTTATCTTATGCTTATCCTTATACTCTCCTTTGTACACAGAGTAATTTAAAAAAGAACCTCCTTGGTCTTCTTTTCTCCCAGCCACCCCTCTTTGCTGAGTTGGTTGTTTGGAAGCTGGACAGGAGTAAGGACGATGGGAGCGTGCTCACCAGACCTTAGAGAGTCTTAAAATGGACATATGTGTAGGAGCTTTGTTTGAGCATGAGACCTCTGGCGAGCACGTCTTTGGCGGCGTAGGCGTTCAGAGACAACCAGGAGGTATATCAATGAAGTCATCTCTAACAGTAAAAATTGAGTTCCAGTTAAAAGGAATAACAGGTCAAATGCAGAGGCGAAAGAGTTGGAGAAGGACTGGCATGGTTTACTTCATTTACTTCACATGATCTGTTTCAATGACCTAATTTCCTCCAGGGCATCCCGCTGGACGTACCCTCTTGGATGCTGATCAACCACTAAGGGCTGAATGATAGAGTGTGATGTGAATGGGCAGATCCACTAATGTTTTGCACATCATTGTCCAGAAGACAGGACCATTATCCATGTTACCTGCACCTACTTCTTTCCATTTCAGCCCAGTCCAAGCCAGACCTGACCACACTGGACCAGACTCTCTTCTGGTGGTGAGAGATCTGTTCTGAGCCAGGTGGTTTGGTGCAAGGTCCTCAGAGGTTGATATAGGCTCCACGCTGCTTGTGTGCATCCATCCCGAAGCATAGGCTTATTCTTAAAGCTGAATTTGGAGTTGTTTTAGTTGAAATAGCTTCTTTTTTTATCAGCATGGTGGACTGTTTGTGTTGGGCATAGTGGCTCAACACTTTTCTCATTGACAATGCTGATTTGATGTACTTCAAGTGGCAAACATGAGCGAGTGTGCGAGTTCTTTTATGTCGTAAAATAAAAATTTTTTTCAAGCTGTTATATGGCGGGCCAGAACAAAGTCAAACCATTTCAAATCATGTGCATGTTTAACTCGGTCGGTACTACAATGGACTCCCGATAGGTAGGTTGTGAGCTTCAGTCCATTTTATTGCATTGATATTTTTTTCCTCCGTTGTTAAACAAATTGAATAAAAGGACACTTTTGCACATGCTCACGTAAAGCATGTGTCTATCTATTATGTTCAAAGACGCGGACACGATATTTTACAAGCACAGACCAGGTAAATAACATTAATCCCCACCAGTGCAGATGTCACTCGTTAGCCTGCAACGTTGGCTTCTGTTTCGACAGGCTTCCTCAGTAACAAGCCTCCTCTGAATGCGGTGCACATGCGATTGAAGATCGAATCCGGGTGGAAATCAATACTGCAGAGACATTTTGACAACTTTATAAAAAATAACCTACTGCTGATGGAGAATGTCAACAGAGCACACAAATACAGGGAAAGAAAAACAGAAAGAGGTTGGGCACGCCGCAGTGTTTGCAGCAGAAGTGTAGGTGTGTGCATGTGTGTGGGGAAATGAGAACTGAAGGGAAAGAAAGCAGATTCAAGTAGTTTAGTGAGTAAGTAATTGTTAAGTGCACAGAGGACTTCTATTTAGACATGTTTGCATCTTTCAATCATTTAAGCTTAAAGTCTACCTCACTAATTTTCTTCGTTATATGCAACTTGAGCATTTTGTGAAAGAAAACTTGCCACAATTTGAGTCAGTGTGTGAGAGACACTCTTGGAATTGTTTTCTTATCACCAAATTATTACATTTTCTACTACATCTGTCAAGCCTTATTTAGAAAGCTTTGGAAAGGGAAATCCATGCTATGTTGCCTGATTTCCTGTATTCATTATCAGCAGAACACAGGTTAATTCAGTTATTCCCCATTTTTATTAATCTAAGGTCATATTACCTGTCTGTGGCTGCAATCTGTGATAAATGTAAATAAAATTATGGCACATGGATTGATTTGTGTGGTGTTAGGGCCTCACCACATGGGGAACAAAGGCAAGGCCTACTTTTAAACTAGTGCTACTTGAACTAAAGCAAAGAGGCCTTCAAGCCTTAACAACCCAACAGTGCCAAAATCCCTCTAGTCTGTTGAATCGCACCTAAGTGTGAGATTTAAGTCGAATCAAAATCTAAGCAACAAATGGACAGGTGGTCTGCTGGTCTACATGTGCTTATTAACAGTGTTTATTTGAATTACTTAACGTTACAGTAGATCACCCTTCTTCTTAATCTGTTGGCCTTCAGATGTTTCTGTGAGATGTTCAGTCAATGACGGAGAAAATTTGATTAACGTGACACTTACCGTCAGTATCAGAGTCTAAGTCTGACTGTGTTTTGAACGGATGGCGACCTTCCACTTTCCAGCCAAGTCTTTACAGACTGAGTTACTGTCGCCCCAAAAACACAATGTCCAACATGTCTTCACCTTAAAGTTAATATTAGCAAACAACTGCATACACATCCACAGGATACTGAGCAATATTAACATTCATTGGGAGTTTCAATTCGGCCACTAGATGAATGTAAGTATATACTCTTCTTTTAGCTTTTAGCTGTTTTTATTTCAACCAACTCCTTAGAAATATCTGGCTTTTTAGCAGCTAAATTTCCCACTCACTTCGGCAGCTAGTCACTAACTTCATCTGTGTGACGTTTGGTGTGGACCAGGACGGGTACTGTGTTTATCAGAGCCAGCTGTGTCTGGAAACAAGGTTGATGACAGTTTAGTTTAAGGCTATAAAGTATTGTAGAGCTGAGCATGACTTCAGAATTTATACCTTTCCCATAGTCTTTGAACCATTGTTAATATAAAAAAAATGATTATTGCAGATTTCATTCACATTTTACAGTTTAATTTTACAGTTGGCATTCAAAGCCATATTCTTTATTATGTAGTAAGGGTTTATTTAGAAGGAGCTGACGGGAAGGAAGAGAGAGATTGCTGCTGAACTCATAGTGTGAGGTTGTTTCTGGATATTGCAGCATTGTTTCCAGAGCTCTTGAATGCTTCATTGCAGCCCAGTGTATGGAGGTATCATACCACTGTGACAGCCCTTTTGTGAGCCAGTGGAACATTTTAAACCCTGCTCCGCCCAAGTTGTAGAGCAATCAAAATACTTTTTTTTTAAAGAAAGACAAAAAAAAAGAAACCGGGTTTACAACTCTGTCTCCTTCTCACTCTCCTGCTCTGTCTTTCATTCTCTATTGCTGTCTTTCTGTTTCTAATGTCTCTGTATCTCCACTGATCTTCACCACCTGTTACCTGACACACATTGGCCCTCAGCCACAAAGCACTGCTTTTTGGGACCAGGACAATAGCTTGCCCTATGAAGACCTGCTAAATCCATAGGGCGGTGTGGCTGTGCGTTTATAGTCAGCTATTGATGGCCAACACAATACAGAAGCACATCCCCTCCTTTACAGTATTGTGGCAATTGTGCTCTAAACAGCCATTCTGGGGCTATTCCATGCGCCGAGGTGATTTCCGCTTGTAGTATCATTTTTCAGCTTATTGATGTCTTGTTTTGTTATTGGAGGCTTTCACGCAGAAGGTCATTGGTTCTTTTGGAACAAGTTGCTTTGTGTGTGTGTGTGTGTGTGTGTGTGTGTGTGTGTGTGTGTGTGTGTGTGTGTGTGTGTGTGTGTGTGTGTGTGTGTGTGTGTGTGTGTGTGTGTGTGTCTGGGGAGGAAATTCTACAGAAACATAGGATCCAGTCAGCTTTTCACTTTTGTCCTTTTGCTCATTTCTCTTTTGCCTCCTTTGTATTTCCTGTCTGCCTGTGTGAAGACAGCATTTTTTTGCAATGCTGAAACTTCAACGGATAATTTCAAATTTAATTATATTCTCCAGTAAACAGGTTATACACTCCAAGAGGATAAATGTAAACATTTTCAAGAATAATTGAAATAGAATGTGCCAAGTTTGTTTTAAGAATTGTTTGATGTGAAGCTGAAACATTTTCTCCCACGTGGTACTTCACTAGTTTAACTACTTGTACCTCATAACATCGCAGTCAATCAAGCTTCTATTCTGAGTGTATGTGAGCGTTAAGGTATATTAAGTGTCACCATCTCTAAATGTCTTTCACATAGTGCATGTTTGCTTGTGAGGACGTGATTGATGGGTGGATTGTCAGGTCAAATAGCTGCATCGTCAATATGTTTGAACACTGAGACCCTTTGACCTCTGATCATCTGTTCCCACCAACCTACTGCTACGGGTGTCACTCATGATAAGCTGTACGTTATTGGCCTCAGACGTACTAAGTCGTGTGTCTGAAAGGATGAACAAATCACGCAGAATTTCAAGAGCGTCTAAGAAGTTTGAAGGATTTTTCTGACCATTAATTAACACCCATCTTTAAATTAAAGCTTCTCTAGTCAGTACGCCTATATCAACAATAATTCAAATGACTACATGGAGTGTGAAAGAGGAAGTTTGTAGTGACAAACCCACAGCAAATTATCACATGACTTTGGAGTTTAAACCCAAGGGGCCATTTGGGTCTGTCAACTCATGGTGTTATTTTGATGGCATGCAACTTTTTATTTTTTTATTTCTCATTTTATTTCTCACTTTTCATCAACCCAGTTTCCAGAAGCAGAAGCATTTCTGATATATCCACTATACGCTGCCTACCCAGCAGATAGATAAAGTTAGTGACTAGTTGGTGTACACAGTGGAGCATTTAGGAGTCAGGAGAGAAAATATGTTGGGTGACCTGATACAAACTCCCTTTGAATGCTAATGTTGCTCTGAGGTGTAAACAAGCAATTGTGTGTTAACAAAGTTGAAAACATCTCAGACATTGTGTTGTCAGCTTATTCTGCCCCCAGGTGGCCCAAAAAACAGTTAATGCAAGTCTGTCTGTCTGTGCGTGAGATGAAAGAAAGAACAAAAGGAAGCTATGTGAGAGGCAACATATGAAGCCTCTCATTAAGTTGAAGTGATTGCACCTGAAAGGGGCAGTTCCAGGCAGGAGTGCTTATGCCGATCTGCCTCAGGTGTGATCATGTGATCTCGTCATGGGAACTTCTGACAGTGATTGATTTGGTAACACCAGTAGTAGCTGATGTTAGAGGCATGTGTTTAAACTTTTCAACTGCAGCCCTTGGGCAAGAAGAAAACCAATGAAACTTTCAGTCAGAAGAAGACCAACTGAAAACTATTTTAAATCTACTGAGTGACTATTGTTGAGAAAATGCCAACTGTAAATGTTCTAAAAATGTGGTTTGATACACTGATTAAACTTTTAATTGATTCATGTTTATGCCACTCAAAATTGATTAATATGTCTGGGGGTCTTAACCTGTGTCTTTCTGGTCAAGAGCTTTGTAATTTTAAGCAGCTGCAGTAGGCTTAGAAATAGGTATACCATGACTGCACTTAATGTTGTGAAATGGTGAATTTGTTTTTATTTTCCCACTTCAACATCATTATAAGTAACTAGTGGAGTCAGAGACATGACAGCCCAGTGGGTTTTCTTGCACAAAGGGCAGTTCCTTGCCATATGCGTTTGTGGTTATATTTGTTCTTGTAAAATAAGCCATTCATGTACATATAACGCTGGATAAAACTGGATTACAGACCACACCAAACCAAAGCCTTTCTGTTCAGTTACATCAAAGTTAGTATTTGAATCAGAGGAATGACTTCTAATCTGTGACATGGCCAAATAGTTTCTGGTGTTTACTTGGGCGGTGGCATAAACATACAAGAGCTGGGCCATATTTGAAAAATACATTTGAAAATATTTGGAAATTCATGTGGAATCGCTCATTTAACTAATCTTGCATGGGCTCTCACAGCTTTTTGGCTCCTTGGCTGATTTGGTAGTCAACCTTTCATGTCTGGTTGTTTAAACATTTAAAACCATTTAGGTTTACAAATATTTTGAAAATATGTTTTGAACAGGCCTATAGCATGCCATCCATTGACAGGAGTCTTGACAGTGTAAGGAGAATAGTGGACTTGACATGGACACACACAAACACACACTGTCTGAGAACCAGCTGGCCCTGGTAACCTCTGGCGGCATGGCACTATGACTTGGGCCTTGTAGCATTGACCCTCAACCAGCTAGAGACAGCCTAGAGAACCATGGGGATCAGTAATTAAAAATGGGTGGGGGGGCTCCCCACGAGCCCACTCGTGGTCCCTAATTAAACAAAATCACATTCCTTTAGCTGGGATAGTGCTGGAATAGGGGGAGCATTTAGGAGAACCAACGTCATACATTTGAGTTCATTTTCCCACAGAAAGTGTTGATAAGAAGCCGGAAGGCGATTCCATCTTTGCCTCTGCAAACAAAATATTTACAAGTCTTCCAAAGCGTGGGCAAGACCATTATCTGCTGGGGATGCAGTGTTGTTGAATCATTAATAACCTGAATTCCTTAATTTGGCCATTTATCTGAGAGCAGAGCAAGGCTATCTTAAGCCATGTGGTTTGTTTGGTTAATAAACACAATGGGAGAGGGGTTGTCCTTTTCCTTTAATCTTGCTTTAACGGGGGCTCAATGTCTTGACATTGCTGAGCTTCTAAGAGATGCAACAATCAATTTAGATTTATGGGCATGAAGCTTTGGATGACCTCTTAAGTGAGTCAACAGAGAGATCTGTCAGTAGAAAATAAAGGGATGAGATACTTTCTCTTCTCAACCCAAGACCTCTGATGTTGGGAATAATGACTCCTCTGTGGTGCAGTATGAAAAAATATCTTTTTTTGGAATTCATTTCATTTCATCATTTTTAGTGGTATTTTGTTCTTGAGCTGTTTTCAGTAGTATGCGTGTGTGTGTGTGTGTGTAAATGTTCTGACATTATCATCAATTAAATTTACTTGCGCAAAAAAACAAGAGCCAGAACAAGGCATGATTTGTGATTTGCATACAAATTAAAAAGCTTTTTCTTGGCATCTGCCATCATACAGATCTCATGGGAAATCACTTGAGAGGTCTAGTCCAAAGGTGAAACTGCAGGTGTGTTATATTTTTTGTAAAAGATGGAAAGGGGATAAAGATTTAGTAATGCTTACATCCAGAATTTCAAATGAGGCGAAACATCACCAGGGATCTACTGAAAAACTGAGAAGGTAAGGTGAAAGCTATTGTACCGTTTACTCAATTAGAGGCTGGAGTTGCACCAACGTAAACACTGGCTTGTTGAAAAAGTGATCACAGATCCTTGACAAAAGAACTTCCAGTGTGTGACCTGCATATGGGTTTGTTTTGGCGGATGCTCATGGCTAGCTGCCACTCAAAATCACAGTGATCCATAAATCCTCTTTTCACATTATACAGACCACTAGCACCTCCAGTATCTACATGCACACATAGACATGTACCCACATACCCCTTTTTGACTGCCTGGGAGAGGAGGCCATTCAGAGAAGCTGTGAGTCAGGAGTCAACAAGACTAAGAGTTTACAGCCTTGCTATCGGCTCTGTGAGGCACTATCTAGGTACAAAATGCTTTTAGCTAATTCCTAATCTGTCAGTGTACTAATATACTCACAATGCTAACATGTTGATGTTTACCTTTTGTACCATGTTCACAATGATCACCATGGCTGTGTCCGAAATCACCCACTACTCACTATATATTTGAGCGCGTCATTTTGTAGGGCTGTCTGAATGTCTAGTGATAACTACTATACCCTATACAGTCGATTCAATGTATCCCAGAATGCATTTTGAAAAGTAGCGTACAACCGATGGTCACTAACCAAGACCTACATACTATCATGCATTGTGCTGATAGAAAACCAACCAACTGATCCAACTGTCCACCAACTGATTGTCCGACGGCAATGATGACAGATTTGTGAACAGTATTTGAGAGAAAAGGGCCTTTTGTGAACATAGAGAAAGTCTGAGATCTTTCAGTTCAGCTCATGATGAATAGGAGCAAAAACAAAAGGGTTGCGTTTTTAATTTTGTTCAGTGTAAGTTAATTCAGATGCTTGGTGTTTGATGTGTGTTTGGTGTGGATAATAATGGTTGGTTTCACATTCTAGCAGAGCCTCCTAGCTTGAACAAGGTGTGTAGCATGCATAAGGTGACAAAATACTAGGATCATCCATGAATTTCCCATTTGCATTTTTCACAAAAATCGAGTGCAAGCGTCAGTGCTCAAATGAGTTCAAACAAGAAATGTAGAAAATAAAGGATCAAGGAGCGCTCAAGTGGTTTGAAGAACTGGACAGAGCTGTTTTAGGGGCCAAATAACATCAAAAATAGCCATCTGTCCCATGACCACTAACACTGTTCTGTCCTCCTGTGGCTTCATACCCCACCGAAAGTGTTTCAGAAGCAGAATGTTAAGCCTGCCCCATTTTGTTGACTTATTTGTCCTGGATTTTTGTGCTTATACCATGGACAGGTAGGCTGTGTAGTTCAATGATTTTATTTTTTTTGTCTTTTTTAATTGTGGGGAGTAAGAAAACTGACTTCCATCAAAATAGACTTACCATGTTTTCTCTGAGCAGCAGAATGTTGGGATGCTTCAGGAACGCACCTGAAGCATCCCAACATGCGGAGCATCTGGTGAAAAGCAGTGTCTAGAATGGGCACGAACAGCTCCAGCGTGGTCTATGCCTCCAGCACCTTTTTAATGACATTTATTGAAGATGCAAGGAAGAACCTCCTATGACCACCTCACAAGGTTCTTAAAAGTTCCAGTTTTGGGAAACTACACTACACTGATAATAACTCCCAATTGTCCTGTAACCACACTTTCCAAATGGCAGAAGTGGCTTTGCACTCATTTGTGCAGAGTTGAGAAAGCTCCCAGATTTTACAAAGTAAGCGCATTTCCAAAGCCACTCAGCAAGGACAGAACAACACACATGCACACATATTCAAGCATGTGTTCACACATAGGTAAAAGTAAACACATACGGATAAAGAAGCAGAGGAAATCATCCACGCCTAACCCAGGGCAGGGACAGTAGACTGTTTATTCATCACAGGGGCGGGTCACGGAGAACAAACACAGATTCAAACACAGGAAAATGTGATTCAGGTGTGTGGTAAGTGAAGATATACAACGTACAACACAACAGGCATATGAACTGGGCTGTGGAAACATAGCATAACAAACATTCATAACAAACGTTCTAATTGTATGAGTAAGTGAGAAAGACACAAATCAGGCATCGTGTCCTGGGTGGTGTCTTGGAGAACGAAGGGAAACTGAATAGAAGAGGATTAAATGGCATTTAAACATTCAAGAGGCAACAAGGTCAGCCTTCACGGTCAACAGATGCTCAGAAAAGGCTGCTGTTGTCTACTTCAATGAACTATAAAATTCAGTCTCTGAGATTTTTCTTGCACAGACGAGAGGAGTTGTTAGGGTATTTATTCAACATCACTGAGTGTGAAGTGACATTGTTTATGTGCAATGTTGTGTGGCATGACATCAGCTACATCTGTAAAAGCTGGCTTTCTGCAGCCCTGATTACAAAAATTAATGCAGAGCATGAGCAGCGTCAACTCATGTGCCAGACTCCCACAGTGTGAAGCCATGTGCCATTTTCCTGGGAGGCTTTCCACACACCCCTGGCCCTTCTTATAATGTTAAAGGGCCTTTTTAACCCTTGTAATCATTTTAAGATGTCAAAAAAGAGCACAGCCTTTCTGGGCAGAGTATCTATCACAATTGATGTCTGCGGTATTTTAATGGATGTTAAGCTGAAATGATAAAGGGACTAGTTCAAAGGAAAACGCCCCCTTGTACCTTGAAATCTTTAAAAGCCCTCCTCAAAGCCTCTGAAAGCATCTCAACTGGGCACCACCCTTAAATAAATTTGGCTCCACTGCCAGAGACTGCCAAGAATGTAATTGATGGGGGCTGACCAGTAATACTTTGAATGCAAACACTTTGGGAGGATTGTGATGGTTCAACAGCATTTCTAGGAAGGGCCCTTGGTCTCTGGGCAGTTTACTGGCTCTCTGCAACCAATGGGAGAGACTGAAGCAGAAGGCTGACATGTAATCCACACTGACAATAGGCCCTGGTTTTCATTTGGACCTGCATTTACTACATTTTCTGCCATTAAGTCTCAAAACAACAGAGAATCAACCTAAAGCCGCTACACTGAAGCAGGGATATGAGCATCATACTCATTCCAACATAAAGCACTGCATTTAGTTGCTGCATAGATGAGGACAGAGTGTACACTGGCATGCACAATGGACAGGCGGTAAAGCTTCGTAACACAGCTTGAATTTATTAACCCAGAGCACCTTAAAACGGAACTAAAAGCTCCATCTGTCAGAACGAAATAATTCTCAACACATAAACCCTGCAGGTACATTCAAACAGCAAGTGACCAGCGTGACAGCCACTCCAAATATTTAGGCTAAATGTCTATATAATGTAATCTACTGTAGGTAAGTGTACGTGGTTCATCTATGCATGTGCATGTATATATTAAAATCTGCTTGTGTCAGTGAGTGTGTGTTTTTATGCTTCTAGGTCTATGTGGGTAACTCCCATGTTGCTATGCCAGCAAAGGGTGGTAGCTGGAGAATTTGGCCACAACATCTATCTACCTCACTTGCTCTCCATCCATCAATCAACCGCTAAAACTACAAACCTCAAACTGTCCCTATCCCTCTCCCACTCACACCTCCTGGACTATATTGTCCCGAATGCTGGGAGATGGATGCACATTGTTGTTCCTCACGCATATTAATGAAAATTAAGAACAGAACACCTAAGTTGGCATTGCAAATAATAATTATGGTGACTGGAATATAAGTAAAGAGCCACACAGATGTAATGGGCACAAGACTGGTTGACTATGAAAAGTAGAATTTTACCTATTTGGGTTTTTACCTAACATGTTTGTATGTATACGCATTTTGAAAACAACCCTCTGAATGACATAAAAGCAGCAAAATCCGTGAGGATCTCATGGTACCAAGACCCCAAATCATAAAACAACCACTTGAGGAATTTCTCCTACACTCTGCTTTATCAGATAAAAAGGGAGAGAAAAACTTTGTTTTCCCTTAACAAACTCCTGATTTGTAAGTAGAAGGTCTCCTCTACACTTCCAAGTGCTAATAGACTCAACATGCCCTTATTAAGAAAGCCAGGGGATGATGAGTGTGAGAGACTGAGTGATGGAGGGATGGTGGACAGGGATGTGAGGGAGGTATAGATAGTGAAGGTTTATTGGTTTGGACTTGACCCCAGGGCTTTCCCAGGTCATAAGACCGTCCCAAGAGATGTCGGGGCTGCAAAACCCAGAGATGGAGCCCTCTGATAAGGCCTTTGATGCTCCGCCCATTCCCGCTATCTTCATCTATTTAAAAAAGGGCACATATTCTACACCACCCCTTCCCTCCTCTCTGTTCTACACCATCTGCATTCCTCTAATGCCCATGGGATAGTTTTATACCTTTTTCTCACATAGTTGCGTATGTTTAGCACATGTATGCTACAGAGCTCAGTACACAGAGACACCTTGACACACGTACAAACACAGACGCACTGCAAGGCACAATCACACTCTGATCTTAGATTTGATAGATGTATGAGGCCCTCTGTAAGTGTATAACATGTGTGCCATATGAAGCTATGGCCCCAAAGAGAGATGACTCAATCACTTTGTGAGTATTCTAAAGCTGCTGTACATTTAGAATAGCAATCCGACAACAGGTTTTTACGGCGATGATGAGATTAGGGCCCTCTGTGGCCATGATGCATTTTGCCTACATCTGACTTGCATTTGTTTACATTCATTTATCAAAGCATTTAATGTAGCCTGATTTATTTGCATGAGCATTTTTGTTTGTCCCAAAGGAGGTTTTGAACTGAAAGTTTGGAGTTCATCAAGAAATTCTCAAGGCAAGCAACATTTATATGAGACGTCCACAGGGGCTGGTAGAAAAGACTGTGTTGGCTTGTCAGTGACATTAATCTCAAAGGCTTTTAAAACTTTTCTGGGTAGCTTTTCTGTATTTTTAAGTTATGACATTCCTAATCAGTTAAATAATGACATAAAAAATATTATTTGTTATAATGACTTTCAGATTACCACAGCCACCAACTTTCACTGTAAATTTGACAATTCACTGCTTCTCTAGCCTGGAAACCAGATTTATCTGCAGAGCTCATGTTTCAAGCAGCAACCTCCTGGTCAGAAAAGTCAAACCAATGCAGAGGTGCCTTAAACTTTCATTGTTTCCAATGGCCTGCAGGGGGCAGCTTCAATGGTCGCAATAAATACTGGTTTCTACAACAAAATGACCTTACTTCTCACTTGATTTGTTACCTTAATGAACACATTCCTAATGAGTTAGGTAAATACAGTAATGAGACGGTGTTTGATGACTGCAAAAGAAACTATCTTGACCATAACTCTCACAAGCGAATACATGTAAATGCAATGCACTATGGTTATATTCTTGCATTCACTTTGGCTAAATGTGCCATTAAAAAAATTGGGGAAAGTTTTGGCTAAGACATAGCACACCATTTTGCTTATCATGGGTTCTCTTGGGTTTACATTATTTTATGCATTATTCATGCCATTTATTTTTCTAATTACTGTATGAATGTAAATGTCTGTACATTTTTAAACCATTAAAAAATGTGTCCCCCAGTGAGCTAAAATGTTTAAATTTGAAACATTAAACTCACGTGCCCACTCACATCTTTCCTCTTACTTTGTTTGCAGTCTTTTTGCCTCTCAAATTTGCTTCACCTTCTGTCTGAAACTTATATATTTTTTAGATTTATATGCACAAGAACAAAATCTTCATGCTGATGACGCAGATGCCTGTAGCCGATACTGTGCAGACCAGTGGATCTGCTGTAGTCCATGCACTGCTGGAAGGGGAGGGATGATGCTGGCGATGATAACTTAATTCTTCAATGGAAAAGCCTGAGTCACAGGGTGAACATCCTCTGTTACATGTGTCTATTTGAGTGGGCTGCACGTTCATAGTTATTAGATTACGGCTGTACCTGCTTGCCTTGCATCCCCCAGATGAAAGTGGTTAAGACAGCCCAATTAGGAAATTATGCTTGATGTTTCTAATCAGGCACTCGTTGAGAACAAAGAGAAAGAGACTCACCCTGGCCCATGGGGCTATAACGCACGGATGTGGCACGCGTATGTGTGCGTGTGTTTATATGCACGTGAAATCTTACCAAAATCAAGAACATTAGTTCAATCGCTCTACAACATTACTCCCTAGTGCGTCCCTATTTTTCCCAGCAATAATTACAATTCAGAAAATAAATATGGTCTTTATTAACTATCTGCAGATTCTACTTGAAGTATGACTAAATAGCATGGTCATGGTTGCTGTTAAGTTGTCCATAAGGACCTCTGCAGGTTTACATTACTAAACTGCTCTAATGAAATAGAAAATATCATGTTCAACCACAACCATTTTGCATAAATTGCACTGCTTTGAGCTGCACTCCTTTTATGGACTGAAGTTCAACCATAGTGTGCCACAGTTTTCTTTTGACCCGGTTCAAGCGAGAGAAAGGGATGATTTTAAAAAACCCACAAAACCCTACTGTTGTTTTAACCATTTAAGAGATTCTGACCACAAGCCAGTGTGCTGTAACAGTATCCACTTTTATGTGCTCATAAAGCCACTTTTTCACACCACCGCACTGCTAGTGTGTGAAAACACTGGCAAAGAAATGCTTTTGAAGTATTTTCATCAATAGATACAGAGTTTAATTACAAGTGGCACTTACAGGAATGTATGTCTGGAGAAATAATTTATTTCGTGAAAAAAGGTTACTTTTGTATGGTGATGTGATCTGTTTAGACCGTTTTACAGATGGCAAATGCAGATTATAGTCAAAATTAAAAGTAATGAGCTATCAAGGCAAGGCAATGCAAGATTATTTGTATAGCACATTTTAACAACAAGGCAATTCAAAGTGCTTTGCATAAAACATAAAAGCAACTGGGAAAAAGACATTGAAACGTATTAGATGTTTTTTTCTGTAATTGTGCTTTGGGTTAACGCAGAATCATGAACATGAACATGGTGGAACACCAATATTTCCACCATGGATAGAAATGGTTCCATGCTTACGCTTTTGACTGCACATACATCTAAATACTATTGCTCCCAGGCAGTTAGCTTGTAACACTATCACAATGTAAATGTGTTTCTGGGGTTCATGTTATTGTAACCACATTGGGAGACCTTGAATAAATTGCCAACAGTGTACAGAGTTGGAACAAACTGAGCAGATAGAGCGGCGAGGTTGTCCATGGGTCACGTTATGAACATGAGGGGTCACTGTTAATATCCTCTGTGGGGGAGATCACATCACTCCACAGGGGGGAAAGTTTGGCAAAGTGCCATGAGACGTCAGTTTGTCATTGTTTCACCTCTCTGTTCACTTTTCGTAAGAAAGGAGGTGTGAGGAATAAACTCAATGCCAAGTTAAGTGTACTTACTGCATTTAGCACAACCTTGCTGTCAAGTTGGGTGAAATATCGGACCAATTCAGTCTTCACCTTCTATTGTTCTTTCCTCCTTCTGGCTGTTTTTTCATCCTATATCATCAGTTCCTGCTTTTTTTCATCCCTGTCAGCTGTCTCCTTTCTGTCTCCCAGGACGGCAAAGTGCTCTCGTAATGAAATTGTTCAACTTGACTTTGGAAGCACATAAAAGGAAGGGGTGGACAACTGTTAATACTGCTTCTGCCAAGACGAACAAAAACGGCCAAAATAAGTAGGCTGCCCTTTGGAAGCGGAGCTCCGACACACTCACTTCGAGAAACACGCAGTCCATCTCCTCTCTGCCGACACGTAGCATTTATCTGTCTTCTCTCGTTGTATTCACTCAGTTTCATTCCAAGATTTTTAAGCACACTGGTGGCGTGGATCTACACATGTCATCTGTTGAACTGACTGAAATATTAAGAATTGTGTGCATATTCGTGGTTCCCAGAAGATACATCTTAATGAATTTATTTTCTTTATTTAGATCATTTGTGTTTTAGGTGAAGCGTTCTCCTAAATGTGGTCAAGCTGCAGTAACACATCTATATTTTTGTATTGTCAAAATAACCCACGATCTGTATTGCTTTTTATTAAAATGCCTGTCTTTCTTGCAAAGTTTTGCTCACAATGAATAGAAAAGGCCATGTGAATGAAGTCTGAGTCATGAGTCTTAAAGGCGATTCGACCTCTCCCAGATGCCTTGTAAGAGCGCCGCGAGCTATGGGGTGAGTGTGATGATGTTATGGGATTATTTTTATAGAACTGCAGCATGAGGACACTTTGCCTGTGTTGCCATGAATTATTCAACCCCCATCTGCGTTGTTGGAGAATGCAGTGTTTTTTTGGGAACTCTGAGAAAGAGGGAGCTGCTCTTTTTCAAGGAGGAGATTAAACGCTCGTTGCCTTTTTTATATGACGCGTCACCTCAGATGTGCGTTCGGCTGCCAGTGCCTCGTCCTAAGTGAGCTGTTTAAATTCACTGCCTGCTCCCACACTAGACGCCTTCCCCTCCACCGCCACCACCACTCACGTACCCGCATGCCACACACACTCCTTTTCTGCATGAAAACCCACTTTGCCAGGTTTGCCTCTCTGCCAAGTCTTTCTCCAAGCACTTAGACGGCTGAGTGCATTGACTTGGTAGGATGAAGACCACCAGGAAAGTGGATGATGAAAACCGCAAAAGAAGCACAAAAGTTGCCAGATATGCTGGCTTGTCAGCTCACTGCCAAAGTACTAAAAGCCCCATAGTGACAGCACACCCACATACAGGTATTTCAATGCCTCAGTTGAGACACAAGTCATTTGTTTCCCAGTTTTCCACAACAAAGTCTGAAAACCCTAAATGATATCAATGTCATGCTTCAGCACAACATCATTTTGCCATCTGAGGCCAGCTGTGGACAGGTGAAATTGCTTGAAAAATAGAAATAGTCAAAAGTAAGCTCAAGGGAAAGCCCTCGTTTTCCTTGCATCATTAAATTGAAATACGTCTTGGGAAACATAACTGTTTTCAGTACCACAGAGCAGCACGTCTGCCATGTCTGGCACGGCCCTAAAGCGTGCATCACTTTTTTCCAGCACATCAATAGTGAAAGTGGCCTGATTGGGTGAGAATTAAAATTGCAGTCACATCCAATAGTCAGGCTGCATTAAATAGAACAGATGAGAGCTTCTGTTATGACTCCTTGGGTCCGTCTTCTCAGCTAGTCAACTTCCCACAAGAAATGCCCAGAAAATATAAGGTTACCTCCAACTAAATCTCTAAGAGATGGAACAAATTTGCTCCCATATTTATTCACTCACTGGCATTAGGTGCTCTTACGTCTTACTGCATTAGAAGAGCCATTTGGTAGATTTTTGGCCAAGTCCAAATAATTCAAAATATTAGATTTGTGGCAGTGGGGCTTAATATAACAAGCACTCTGACAAATGTCCAATAATTTGATTTGGGAAGATTGAAGACTAGAGTGGTTGACCAATAAAGCTAAAACCTTACATAGAGAAATCAACATTTCCATTTATATTTTCAGCCATCTAAAGTTACCATGTAGCACCGTCTAACATGTCAAACTGAAGTTGGGCTAGAATGACAGGGCCTTTTGGGTTAGTAACTCAAGGTAGTTACCAATTAAGTGAAACTATCACTCCCTGCAAACACCACAACCAAAGTTAGGCTGACCCCAATCTAATTAAAATAGTTTGATTACTGCTCGATAATACAAATATTGTCATCCTAATAATTAGAACCCTTTAAAAATACCTCTATAGAACAAGTGGTAGATTTATTGATATTTTATTCAGACTAATAGAACCATGACTAGAACCATGTATTTTTTTTTAAATTCAGTTCATCATAGAGGACTGGAATCCAGAAATTATTGAGCATTGAGTGATTGCTTGGTTTGTAAAACAGACGTGTAGTTTGTAAAACAAATATATATGTTACACTACATTGTGCAAGTAGAAAATCAAACCTCAACATATATTATTTATTACAAGCAGAAAATTTTTGGCATCTTTGTCTCTTTTTCTCACCTACAAATGAGCCCAAAGGATCTAAAATAAAGGTACAAACTGTTTTTCAAAATACTCCATTTTAATCCTTTATAGTTTATTAGAAAATAATTATTTTTAGTTTGGTAATACACAACCAAATATACTGTCCCTCCCACTGAAAAAATTCCTTTGGACCTAACTTTTTTCATCCCAAGTTTATACCATTAAATCAAATGTTTCCTTATCGTGTAGGAGTGAATCTAGAGAAACACTGCTGACATTTCTGCAGTTATAAATTAGCAAATGTCAGCACCTCAGTCTCTTAACTGACCTTTACCTTCAAATGTCAACAAGTGTCATGAGGAATGTCAACGAGCCTGTATTTAGCTACAGTAGTTGTCTCTGTGCTCTAAACACCCTGTAAAACCATTATCAATGTAAACCAAACGCTACTTAATACACAAGTGCCAGAACAAACTAGACCAGAGGCTGCTATACCAGTATAGGAATGTAAATTTTATTTATGTTACATCAAAACAAAACAAAAGGAAAGACACGGTTCAGGACTAGACTGCATTACCAGGGAAACTGAGGTGGAGTTGAGCATAAATCATAACCACACTGATAGGCAAATAAAGAAATAAAATAAATCACCGCACGCTCAAACCAAATTAAACCAAATACTATGGGAAAAACTGCACAGCACACTAACTACACAAAACACCCATGCAAAATGGTTACTCTACCCTTCAGTTCCCCCCATTAACTTAGCCAGAAACCCAAAATATGGCCCATTCAAGGATCTAGTGTGAGCACAATAAATAAACAGGTGGGAAAAACAGTGCTTGGCTCTCCTAATGATGTCTATTTGAAACAAGAGAAAAAGAAACACAGTAAGAAAAAAAGAAACATTTCACAAAGCGTGGGCAATGTAACATTAATCATAACTTGCTTGACTTAAAAGAACATTCCCTTCCTGCAGTGAAGGCATGCAGGTGACTGGAATCTGTATTTTCAAATAATCCTGTTACATTCATATATAAAAAGTAAAATAAAATCTCATTTAAAACCAACATACCTGTGCGTTAGCTGATGTGGTGAAACAATCACTCCAAGCTTTGGACCCTCACCACCATGAAGACTCTACTAAATAACAGGTTTTTAACAATAATTTAACTTATCTTTAATAAAATGAACTACAAATTATTCTAGGATCTAGTTCTGGACATGCATTATTATGCCATGGATTTTTAAACACATTTTTAAAAAAATAAAACCTACCCAATCAAGCACCAAACAAAGGCTGGCCTCAGCTGCTCTCTCAGGTGTGTGACTGCAGAAAGAAAGAACCAGGTGAGGTTCCCTCCCCTATTTATAGACTCTGCCCCTTTACCTGGGTCCTAGTGCTAGACCTCTGTTGCCTTCCATATCACATCAACATGTTAACCAAAGACACTGGTGGTTACAGAGAGCCTTCCCACAACTTGTTATCTGATAATGTTTTTCACAGGTTTCAACAGGTTGGATGTTGCCATTGTCTCAGATTCTATGCACATTGCATATTTAATGTATTTTATCATTATAATTTTTTAATTTATTTGTATGGTTTTTCTCATTTTAAAGTCCCCACTCCCCAAAATATGTTTTGCTTTTCCGTTACTTCACTTGGATTTTTGAGCTTCACTGTGGTGTTCAGATACTGCTGAAGGTGTAAAGTTTCTCTGTGCTCACCTTAAATCTAACTTTAACACATGGACATATGAGCAGGATTTGTGACATCACAGCATCAGAAAGTTTGTAAGCCAATCAAATGTGTGTGACTTATGTGTAATATGTAGCTAATGTAACTGATGCAAGCGGGATGGGAAAACTTAGAGCCTCCTGTGCACAAACACTGAGACTTTACTGAAGTAGGAGCATATATTAGGATTTTGGGAGTAAATGTAATTAGAGATTTAAAGTAAGTAATTTAACATATTTGTGGGGGGAAAAACATACAAAATACAATTTAAAGCACAGTATGTTTAAATGTGGATATTGAACTTTATCAGTTTACTTTTTACTAGCTGACATTTGACTTAACAATTACACTCAAGGTAAATGATTAGGACATGTCTACAAGTGTTTTCATATGACTATATAACATTTGCAAATTTACAGAAATGCCCAATGTTCTTGTGACCGCATCAAAGTGAATCAAGTGAATATGTCACATTCATGCAAATGTAATGTAATAGCATGATGTCAACACAGAGCTTAACCTAAGCTACACACATTCAACAGGATATACTCTCAGGACTCAGCTGCAATACAGCTACACAGACAAAAATCTGATTGATCTGAATAATCATTGACTCATGCACGCAGACAAAAAAGTCCCTATTCCCATAAACACAGTCAGGCATTGATTACATATCATAAAATCTTATAGGAACGCGTTTCGTGTTGGCAGCACTTTTAAGCATTTCTCATTTCTTGAAACTGTTTTGTAACATTAACAGCCTTTCTTCCTCTCTTTCTCTGTCTCATCCGGTGTGCACTTGAGTTCCACAACTGTACTGAAATGTGCAAAAGCTTGGCTGATTTACTGAGTGTCAGACAAGTCGTGATCTCTGGATTTTACAGACAGCCAGTGGCAGTAAAACACACTCCCCATATGTAACCCACCTCCTCCACTAATGAAGCCCGTAAACCAGACTGTTTGACAAGCAGCAAACACAGCTGAGAGAGCAGGCTGTTTTAATCGGGCCTCTGGAGGGAGACCAACACCTACAGGGAGAGGACCCCGGGATATTTCAACATACATCAGGCACGACAGGGAGGCCCGAGGCCCCATGCATGGTTTGAACAGTGACCATCCCAGAGGTCCTCGCCTGCACAGGTGCATGATGGAGTCACAGGGAAAGAGGTCATAGTCAGGCTTCACTGCAACTGACTGTGCAGGACTGGAAATGGTTTCAGCTCTTGTATTTTTTTCTTCTGAGTCAGGTTGTGGAAGTGAAAAGAGTTATGTCATCCCCAGTTGTGGTCACTGATTGGTATTGTTACCACGGCTTTGGAGGTCTTTTGTCTTTTAGTAAGCAGGGTAGCTGTTTTTGAAAAAAAAAATCAAACAATATCTTGTTATTGTAAAATAACTAATTTAGGATGAGGATTATTTTCTCTAGTTTCAGATAGACGTAAAGGCCAGATGTGATCTATTAACTCAGTAAATGTGTCTCTTCAGTTGGTATTTTATTGCTGGGTTTTTATCATTTTCTGTTTTACGACACCCGTGTTTGATTGCTATGATACTAAACTAAACTTTACTACCAAAACACTGCAAGAACAGGCCATTTCAGACCAGAACCAGCTATTATCCCTGTTTGTTTAAACAAACTCATTTCATTTCATATGTTCTGACCTCTATTACACTGATAGCACCTCAGGGTTTTTTTAAACTGTTGCCAAACATTTTATAAACTGGACTCAAGATGTGGGACATTTTCAAAATTAAGGCTAGTCCTAAAATTATGAAAGATTAATTAATTTCACATGGAGCAAGAAATCATTTAGACAAAAAAAGGAGCCCAGAGTTCCATTGGAAAAAGAAGCAACAGATGCTGAACCACTCCGGTAAGGAGCCTGCCAACCGTGGGTTTAGCAGAATGATTCCCCGGCCATTTTTTCCCCCCCGATCTTGCAAGGAAAATAAAATCTCCCCTTGGCTGCAGATTAAGCATAGATGGAAGGGGGTCAACCTCGCTGATGCCTTTTCATCATAATTTATACTCCATCTGCAGGCTCAATCAGCACCTCAGAGACACCCAGCTCTATTTGTCCACAGAACCGTTATTCCTAATGGATATTGCAGCGCCTTTCGATGACCACCGTAAAAACGCAAACATGTATCTGACCCAACCTGAGTTCACCCTGCTTTGCTCTTTTACTGTTACTGTAGATACAAGGAGGAGTCAGATGGCACTATGTTTCTCAATACACAAATACGTGTCGTAGTGGTTCCAAAAGGAAGACATTAACTTGCAAAAAGGTTTTCTTTCTTCCCTTGGTGATCTAAGGTTTCGACACAACAGCCCATTTGGAAGGCGTTCTGTTGTTATTCACAAGAGGATGCATGTTTTTAGTGGCGCAAACATCAGTGGAATCCTACAGCATTTTACTTTCCCCCTCACTTGTTGAACTTGAATCGGGAAGTCAAATGTTTGCTGTGTATGTCAGATAGTTTTGGCTGAGCAATCGCAGTTATTATTTTAACCAGATCTATGGTTTTGTACCATTCGTGGCAATACGTAATGCAAAAATGTGTAATTACAGCTAGCATTTGTTATTTTTTATTTTGTTAATTCAGTCCTCTGGGTGTTTGTGATTTAGCAGAACTATGCCGTAGGGTAATGAAATCTCTCAGAAAATATTTGGATTGCAGCTGGTTTGAAAGCAAAATATCCTCCCAACAGAGCAGAGCGAGATATATTTCAAATGCAGATCAAACTCAAGAATAACTTGCGTTGTTTCTTACAGTAGAATTACACACCCAATATTTCACACATGTTTGATTGACTGATTCATTTTGACTTCAGTCTTCAAGTTAAAATAAATAATCATAAATCAGAATTGTACATAATGCTTAATAAATCAGTGTCAAAAACAGAGTAGAGCAATGACAGAAAAAGATCAGTATGAGATATATCAATCTCAACACAATGCCTACACTTCAATGTATACACACATTATACTGGTACGTTGTATTAGTATATTATATGTATCAACAGCAACTTAAATGTTCACTTAAATACTGTACTTAACTGAAATTTTATGGTTTAATTTGATACTTTCTGCTTCCTTCACAACATTTGAGAGGCAAATATTGTATTTTTACTTCATTATTTCATTTCCATTTGTCTAACAGCTGTGTTGCTCAGGACATCAACAATATGGGTTATAGCAATTAGCAGTGGTTGTTCTCTCATACCCCGGCTATGTAAGTACCCAGAACGCCTTTGTGTTTTAACATTTTTGGAAAAGCTGTGATTTTCTATTAACATTCTGAGTCGGTCTTTACAGACTCAGTGGGACATTTGCCTTTTTCGTCTGCTGTTTTTATTTTACAACCTGAGCCCAATTGGCCATGCCAGTGCCTTTAAAGGAACTTTGTGTGTGTGTGTGTGTGTGTGTGTGTAGGTGTGTGTGTGTGTGTGTGTGCGTGTGTTGTGTGTGTGTGTGTGTGTGTGTGTGTGTGTGTGTGTGTGTGTGTGTGTGGCTGGGGTGGGGGGTGAGGGGTACAATCGTATGTCTGGTGTTTGGAAGGCCATGAAATATGCACTAATTGTTTGTCGAGTTATTCACTTTTAATCACAGCCCTCCTGTTCTTGACAAATCACAGCTGTGGAGGCATCAAGTGAAAGAGTAATGATTTATTTGTTGGACAGCTGTTTGACTGCAAACAGTCCTCAGAGTGCACCAAGTCCTCATCAGTGCGCCTGACCATGCCAGGTGATCAAATTCCAATCAAATAATGGAAAAAGAGATGGTAAATAGGTCACAGGCCACACACATAAAGGGAGAAGGAAAACAAATACGTAACAGTGGCGTTTAGATTTATTTTGCCTTTTACATTTAATTGTACCACAGTTTTGTTTGTTGTTGTCATCACTTTTTAAAACCAGTTACCATTGTGGTTTTTGTTTTAAAATAGTTCAAAATCCGCTTTCTTGCTTAGAGCTAGCTGACAAGATTGATACCACTCTCACATCTGTGGTAAATATGAAGCCACAGCCAGCAGACAGTTAGCTTAACTTAGCTTAGCAGTTGCCAGTTACCAGTGGAGAATTCAGAAAATCAATGCATGCGTCAAGAAATAGTCTGACAAATGACCACCTTAAAAGAAAAACAACTTGTTGTTTTTAAGTGGCTAGCTGTTTCCCCCTGCTTCCAGTCTTTATGCTAAGCTAAGCTAACCAGCTGCTGGCTACATATTCACCTTTACAGATGTGATATGACGTGATGAGTATTAATCTTCTCATCTAACTCGAGGAAAGAAAGCAAATAAGCGTATTTGCTAAAATGTCAAACTATTCCTTGAATTAGCTGAATGATAAATAAAAGCTAATCCATGACAGCAGACCACCAACCAGTTTTCAGAGCTCACCTGTTTTACATGTGTATCATTGTTTTAACAGTGGATCTGATGTTGTACTATCACCAGAGTGTACGGTAATGCAAGAATGCTTTTCTCTTTGATCCTTTGCCCCTTCACTCACACACATGCTGCTCTCTCTAGTCGTCAGATGTGATATCCGATACTGCGCATAGTCCAGCTCGCAAAATCTCCTGCTCACTAATGACTAAACATGGCGGCGTACACTAATCCCCTCCATGGCTGTGGAACATCTTACTGAGTGACGTGATGGAGCTCAGCTTAAAGAGAATGCGAGACGAGACGGAGAAGGAGAGCTATTCAGGGGCTGACTGGCTGGCGACTCCGGCAGGAACAGGAGGCACCTGCACAGAGTCATGAGACAGCCTGCCTGGGGCCCCGATGGAGACTTATGGGTGCTGTCACCGGTCCAGGGCCGTGTCCTTACTGTCACGCTGCCTGATGGAGCCCAGAGAGATGCTTTACAATCATGCAGTCTGTCCCACAGACAGGCAAACTCCCTCACAGCTTTCTTTCCCTTTCAGTCTCAGTGAAATGTTCTAAAGGCACAAAAGGTTAACATTTTTAAGGACATAATATGAGATGATTTACAAGTCACAACTAATGACGTCATTAATAATTACTGAATAATTTATTAATTCTTTATAGATTAGTCAGTTATCATTAACAGGGACAAAGGTTGGGTTTCCAGGTTTATCCTCCTACAGAATCACGCTTGTCATTTGTATTTTTAGCTGTTTAGTTTAGGAAGACCCATCCATTGGACTGTTTGATCTCAGAACTTCTGTGAAAGAGATGCTGAGCATCTGAACAAATTCCTTTGTTAAGAGCTTGTTAACAATTAAAAATGCAGAATCGGATCATTGTAAGAACCCTTTATTAATAACTTTTAATATCTCTAATTACAATGTTTGTGTTAGCTTATTAGAAAGTGAGAGAACTGGTTATTTTTATTAATAACTTTATCAACATTTTATGACTGATCAATATTCAAAGCTGGTGATTTTTTTTATTTTAGTAATGACTTAACATTTAAATCTGCAGACTTGTTGTTTATTACATTTTATTTATTACTAACTAATATTTATAATCAAAGATTTTATGATTATTACCCTTTATTAATGACTTAATAATGTTAAAAACTGCATAATTGATGAGCTAATAGAGATGAACTCTTGGCACTTTATCAGACATTCATCTCCTGACTAGTTCCTACTGTTTCATCACAGATAGAGAAATTTATAGATAAAAAGTTTTAGATAAACACATTCCTTACGTGTGTATCTTAAGCTTTTTTTTTTACAATACTACGTCATAGCCGGAAATCCAAAGACACTGCAGTTGTTTGATGAAGAAAACACGAAGCCTATTCATCAATCAAGCATCTGCTTCTGCCCAGTTGTGCGGTCAGAAGGAATCCCTGGCATGTGGAGTGTGGTTTTAAGGAGTGCTGGAAGCAGCCACCTCTTTAGTCTTGCTCAACAATACAATGCCGTCGACTCCCTGAATGATCTAACTTGACTCTATGGGATGGCTATGTGAAACCCATGGAGACATTGAGAGTCCCTGGCATTCTCCTTTAATTAATCAGGGCGAGGTGAGAGCAAACGGCCTGGATCACTCCCACGTCAGGGTGGGGAAGTATACTCGAGCTGGGGAATTTAACCGGTTGATAGGATTTTGGAGCACAGAGAAATGTTTGTTTCTTTTGCATATGATTTTTTTTTCTTTGAATTTCATTTAGATTTTTAATTAAGTGATAAGTGATGATAACCAAAAACACACATATCTGGGTGCTGCCCTCTCTTTATAAATGGAGGTCTTTACTAGTCCAGATGCATGCTTTTAAAAAGCCTGGGAATCTACAGCGTAGTCTGTCAATTTCAACACCTGTGTTCCACTCCCTCATAAAAACCACCTTGTTTCACTTTCAAGGGTAACTTAAGGGCATGTAAGACTCCATCACACCCCTTTAGACTTTAGGTTTCTCCAGCCTGCTGATATCCCAAAAGTCATCTGTGTTTATCAAAGGATCACCGTCGTCATGGATCCTGAGGACTTGGAGATTAACTCACTATTACTATCAAGATAAATAATGAAAAGGCCCAAAGAAGTTGAACACAACCACTGATTATGTCAGATTTACCAAGCAGATTTTGACTTAATGAGATAAATGTTTGACCATATGAATTGTTGAAAAGCAATCACACATTGATCTTGAACTGTTTAAAACTGTCAACTTCCATTCAGTGTGCAGTAAAACTATGTTCAATCAGCCATCAGAGATGATTTGAGATAATTTCGAACACCTGCTTCAAAGTCATATCAGCTGTACTGTAATTCTCCTAAATAGCTCCATTATGATTCTCAGCTGTAATAATTTTTGCTTTAAAATGAACACTTACTGACAATGTAAAATATGCTGTAAGCGAAAAATTCTCTTACTTAAGAACAAATCAAAACTGACCTTTCGCTGTATTTCACATTCTACATTAACAACCATGTGATTGTCTGTAAGACTGAGGATGTATGTGCCTCCATTTCTCTTATATCAGCAGACTTATGTGCTCGAGATGCGCACTAAAACTTTAAATGAAAAACCCGTTGACAAATCCACAGGGACGAGAGGAGAGCTTGTTGGGACTGCAGTTCTCTCTTCAGTTCAGCTGGCCCAATAGCTAACGGGCTGCCATGAGGTGTTTAATGGCTGTGTGAAGTTCCCACAGGGGAATTGCTGCTGGGAACATGGATGAATCTGGCCCCCTCTCTCCCTCCTGCTCTACAAACACAGCTCCAGCCCAGTGATGGATGAAACAGGCCGGAGCCCACCTCGGCCTTATTTATGGGAGCAGAAAGCGCTCTCCCCGTCTGTCCGCACACGGCGCAGTGAATGCCATTACATGCTGGGGGGAAAGGAGGAGAAAAAAAAAGACATCTGACATTGAAATGAACTACACGCTTGTAACAACTCTTCTGGAGATAGGAAGTGATTGCAGTTTGTAATATGGACATTCCAGAGGTGGAAGTGAGGCAGACCACCAGAACTATCCCGAGCTAGTCTGCTGTTCCAATCATGTTCATCATCATCCATTAGTGATGGGCAAAGCAGTTCTTTTCAGTGTGCGGAATCATTAGAATCAATTCATTAAAAATATTTGCTCAAAAGATTTAGTCCCATTCACTGAACTGAAACATGGCCGAAGATTCAGCTCAGCTCGCTAACTAATGCTGTGAGAACTGTCGTTCACAAACGATTAGATGGATGAGAATTTTGTTGGGTAAAGATACAGTTTGCAAACTGACGGCTCCTATAAGTTCTACCTTATTATATACAGCACATGTATTTTGGGACACCTAATTATTAACTTCAAGACATGAGAGGGAGGGAGAGGGAAGGGGCCCGGCTTGAGTAACTCAGCAACTGTCTATCTCTCAGGGCTGGTTCACATAGTGAATGAATCACTGAACATGCAGCGTTTCCTCGCAGTGAAAGCATGTGAGACAGTCTCAGGCCCAGTCACCTTTTTTCGTAAAATTGTAAACCACAAAAGAAGTTTTTTTGGTGGGATTTCATAATATATTCAGGGATTGTGAAAAGTGCCCTAGTTTGTTTTGAAATTGATTTGAAATCTCATGAGCACTTATTATTTATTATTTATTATCCCATCTTGTGTCACAACTTGGTGTCAGGCAAGCAACACAGCAATGCAACCAGTCCATAAAGTGTATGAACACGTATGGTACTGGATAAAAAATCTATTTCTATAAATTCTTATAGCTCTACTCTTTTCAAGAGTGAAGTTGTGTGTGCTAGCATATGCATATAATATGACTCTAGATAATGTCATGCATCTGGATTAAAGAAGATCAATGTTGTTGAATTACTGCAGCTAATTGTTAGCAACCTGAATCAGCTGTGTATTTCCTGTCTTAAACACACACCCATCTGCAAATGAGTGTTTATCTGTGAAAGAACCAAAGGCGCGTTCCGTGAGAGCTAAGGGCCGTCCCACAGTGAAATCGTCAAGTGTGTGAGGGCCTCTCGTGGACATTTTGAGCCCCTGATAGACCCTTTTCAGTAAGTCTGCATTTCTGCAGACTTTGGCTAAGAGAATTGCCCACAGTTCATAGCGGTATGACGTGAAACACGGGGGTTACCAGGGGAAGTCCGGAAGCGAGAGAAATATCACAGCAAATCTGCATTATAAGAGAAAAAGAAAACGGTAAACAAACAAGCATCAACACCTACGCTGATGTTAAAATTGTTGAAAGTTTTCTTAACTTAAGATGGTGCAAAGGATACATGAAGTCAGAGGAATGCAATCACCTTATTACACACTTAGTTTATTTCAACTGTTTATTTTAGTTTTTGCTTAATGATTCTGTTTGACCAACAATATTGTGTTGATTATTGACAAATATATACTGACATTTACCCCTCATCCACTCTGTAGGGCGAGAGCCTGCAGGACTTTATATCAGGCAAAAAACATAAAATACAAAGTGTGCAACATGTTTCAGCGTTGTCAAGGTGATAAAAGTGGCAAAGGGCTGTCCCACTCCTGTTTACAGCATTTTGAGGCCTTGCAGTCTCTTAAACTCAATCATTTTCCAAGTGACGTCAGTAAAGTCGTGAGGGTTCAGGGCTTAGGGCTTAGGGGGGACATTGGGATTGGGCCGACCAAGGCCTGCATGGAGGGCTCCATGTAGGCCCAAAAATGAATCCATGTAAAAAGTATGTCAGCATCCATGTAAAAAGTATGTCAGCAAAGTATACCGACACATCAATATTACACCCACACATGTAAATGCTGAATTTCTAAACACCTGAATGTTTATGTGCTGCCATAGCAGCCTTCACCCATAAGACCTGGTCACACCAAACTGTGGCACAGTGAGATTCATCCTTGTTTCTATTCAAAATATTTGGTTCTAAATGTTTGGTTACATAATGACCATTCACAGGGCTAGTTAGGTGAACTACTGTAGCTGGCAAGCTAACCGCTAAATCACTAGCCAGCTGGGAACATGCTAGTTCTAGTCAGTCGCAATAGCAAAAGAAAACAGAAAGAGAAAAAAAATGGGACAATAAGTTCAGACAATTTGTCAGTATCTGTAAAATTGACTCACAGAGGTAGTTAAATAGAAGTGGATGTTGCAACACAGCTAACAAGCTACAATAACTTCTCCATTATGGACTGTTTCCCTCCATTCCCTCAAAGGTCACTTGCTATTGGTCAAGGGTGCAGATTTGTATATATCAAATCTTCAATACCGGCTGACATCGGGCGAAAGGCGGGATACAGCCTGGACAAAAAACAAAAACAGTCCCTGGCCGAGTGTCACTGGTTCCTCAAACTGTGACCTGAGTAATTTCAGACCTGAAGGCTGGTCACAGAACCTAGAGGGGGTCTGGCTGCAACAAGGCTTTACAAGAGCGTCTGCCTTATTGTAACTTTAAAGGACTTACACAATAGTGTGCACAAGGGGCTCTCCACTCCTGAAATTCCTGTCACACAAAAACAAGTTTTGGTTTTAACATTACAGGGTACAAGATAACAAAACACTTAAAGTTAATCAGAAATGTATGATTGAAATTGTAAATTGTACGTCACTTGCTTATGTGTTTTTTCTTTTAGATGCAGTTCAACACTTCGATAAGTGTTTTATCACCATCCAGACTGAGACTGGGTCTAAACCAGACAAAGAACACATCATTTATATCGCAACGATTGGAGGGAAAACACAGTGACTGCGCTGAGTGATTAACTGTTGACACAACAGCAATCAGGTTTTATTTATTGGATCTATTTCTGAATGTGTTTTGTTCTTGCCAAGTTGCTGCGAAATATGATCGATCATGTCATAAAAACCTCATCCCCATTGATGTAGCCATTTTTCAAGAAGGTGTTTGGCTTTGCTGTCTGGCAGTCATATTTAATTTGGCGTGTTATTCAAATTTGGAAAAAAGCTTAATTTCTTTAAGTAAAATAGTGCAGAGACATGCAAATTTCCCTCCAAAGTCAATGATACGCTATGGGTTTTCCTGTAAAGTGCTTATTTTTGTGATGCTCAGTGATTGAGGCACCATACACAGTAGCCTGAGATGGTTTTGTAATGCATTTAATTATCTATATTCTTCTAGGTCGCTTGTCCGCAAAAGGGCCCAGAGGCATCTGCTGGGTGAATCAACTCTCTCCCTGTCTATTCGTCTTCAGCGGAGGTCGAAAACATACTGTTTGCCCTGTGTTCCTTCCTGCTGGGTCAGATATGCTGACTAAGCGAGCAATCTCAGCTCACTGTGATAACAACATGAAATGATCCAAGGCCTCTCAAAGCAACAGTGAAATTCAGTCATGTGAATTCGGCTGAACAAAACCAGGAAGGACAGAAAAGTGAAGAAAGAGATTGTCGCCCTCAGAATTTTTTGTTAAAGTGATAGCAGCACATCATCTGTGATGCCGTCAAAGACTGTGAGTTATATCTCATCATGAACAGCACAAAGAAAGGGGGTGGATTTGTTTTTGAGTGCTGTCCCAGGCTTCTACTGATCTCAGTGAGAATTTGGAGGCTGAAGCAAACACTTAATGTTTTAAATGGAAAAGTTCTCGGCACATAGACAGATGGTAGACTGTGAGTCATAAAAAGAGACACTATCTCAGAGAAATATTTTATGAACAATTAGCCTTAGCTGCCATAACAGTAATAATCCTGCCCACGCCCCCGTACTGGGCTACTCTGCTCTCGAACCACACATTTCCCTGAGAAAACAGTTGATGAGAAAAGTGAATACAGCTTTGATAGTCATGCCCAGCTATCAATCATGCTGTTGTTTGTCAAGCAGAGTGAGGGCTTGAGCGTCTCAGGAAAACATTACTTTATGGCAACATAAGTGTGATGGATCCTCCCAGAATCATCTGTTTCACTAAAAAGAAGCAGAACTAGATTTGTTTGTATTATTTTGACCACATAGAAACAACATACTTTCAGGGACCTTCTTTGCAACCTGGGTCAAGACTGGGACACTGAATTAGGCATACAGTTCCAGAGGCTCTTTGACATCTGATAAGGGCCAGAGAACTGAATTGATCCTGATCTTAAACTCTCCTAAGCTGGGGAGATTGTGGCGATATCTGCTTTAGCCTCTCCTGGGCGGTGCAACCATGGCCACACTGACAGGAAGCAATTTCCTCTGTACTCGGAGCTGATTGGACTGAGCTGGTCCAAGAAGGTCAGAATGAAGAGAAAAAAGAAAAAGAAACTGACGCCTGATTAATGAGCAACGGGCCTAAAAAATCAAACAGCTTCCATGTGGGGAAAATCAGAATTTATGGACTGTTTACATCTGTGTTTGTATCATAGAAATATTATCAAGCTCAGGGTGAAAGATGCCGTGTTGTAATGCTATGCTAGTGCCATAAAATAGCCTCCTCAGCTGAGGAACTATGACATAAACATACAAACAAGCACAAAGGCACCGGACTGTCTGTGAAAGTAGCCATAAACTCTTAGGAAAAAATGTCCAGTTTGTTGTTCTGGGAAGGAGAACGCGCCACTGTTTACTTCTCAATCGTGCACAGTCTGTTTTGCAATGCCAGTGAACTGTGCATGGTGTCTGAACTTTTTCAAGATAGGCTACACTTGATACATGGAGGGCAGAGCCACTAGCTAAGGCGAGCAAGCAGACTCAGCTGCTAAGCCAGTGCGCAGAGTTGTCATATAATACCACAGAAATTAATCTGATTTTGACAGGACAAAGATGCATGTTGTCATCGCCAAGCTCCTGTCCAGAGAGCTTTGAGTAGAAGGGAAGGGAGGGTATAAGGAGGGATGGATCATGATTCAGGGTCTGGTTGGCACCACCACTTTAAGACAATCAGCATGACTGTCGTCAGCAATGATGACATCAAGAAAATTGGTTTGATTCACTCTCTGTCGTTATTTCTGTAAGGATTTAAAATGCAAGGGGAGGTTTTGGTTAGAGACTGACTACTGCCTGTCATAAATCTGTTTCTCATGGGCTCCATAATCCCAGACTTGCCATGTCTACCACCCACACAAATACTTTGCTCCTGTTTAAAAATCATCCGCAGAAGATTTAATTGTTGCTGTGCGCTCTTAAAGGAGGCAAGCTTTAACGATCCCTCTACTCATTTCATTTCTCAGAAATGCGTGCTGAATTAACTCCCCTTATTGAAACCATGCTTTAGCTCAACTGCGTGTGTGTGTGTGTGTGTGTGTGTGTGTGTGTGTGTGTGTGTGTGTGTGTGTGTGTGTGTGTGTGTGTACGTGTGCAGTGTGTGTGTGTCTTTCTTTGAGCCTGCACTGCACAGGTGAAGTCTTACATACATGTACAATGTGCATCTAAAATTGAAACGACAACTCTGTCCATTGCTCAATAAATGCAATATGGTTTGCTCAAACACCACCTGGAAATGACATGGTTGTTGATAGGAAATCCTGAATGTCACAGAATGAAACAGACATATTTTAGACATGATGAGGAGCAGCAATTACGGTACCCCGAAGCCATTTTGTGCTCCACCCTAGGAGGGAGTGCTGGGCTGGACTTGTCAAACCTGGGTCACTGTCTTTGGAAAACGACCAGTTGTCAGTGAGGAGAGAAATGAGTCAGTTCATTTTGTATGAATTTAAGAAAATTGAATAAATGTGTGGAAGTCAAAAGCAAAGTGGCAATTTGCTGTGACTTTTGAAATCTCTTGAACATGCTGACTGTGGTTTTCTTTTCTCTCAGCAAAACGTTTTATCCCGTTTTCAAAACTAGCTTGTTGCATTAGTGTTCATTTAAATTTTTTTTAAAATATAACCAGATAAAAGTCTTGATGAATCGCGTTGAAATTATTACAGACTTATTTGTGCTACTCTACTCTTTTATTGGGCTGTGATGTTATCCAGCAAAGTCTAGGGCTTCGGGGGAAATTTTGTTTGTTACAGGCCTCTAAAAAACAGAAATATTAACAATGTTGGTGAAAAAAAAAAGTAACACTAACAGTGAGCCACGTTCAGGTGTGATGAAGACATTAAAGAGACTGATGAAGACTTACATAGCAATGTTTATAGAGCCCAGCTGATACCGTGCCAGCATATAACACATGGAATGCCAGCATCAAATCTGAAGGATATTTTCTGTCTGGGGATGTTTATTCTTCCTAGACCTACAGAGAAGAAGACACACTTTATTACTCCCACAAGGGAAACCTCAATGTTTTCACTCATTTGTTAATGTTAGTATTTTACTAACAGGTCTGAAATACATACATGCACAAACAGAACCCATAGCAACAACACATGGAGAGATGTCAGAGCGGCTTGGCGTTCAGGATTCAGCATTGCACCTCTCCAGCTACCAGTCCACTCTTCATGTGGTCCAAACTGGACTTGAACCAGCAACCCTCCAGTTTCCAGCCAAGTCCTTACGGACTGCGCTACTGCCACTCCCAAATGTGGAAAGGCTTCACAAATTTGCGTGTCATCCTTGCGCCCAGCGCCTTTTTCCTCTACACATTGTCACAATCTGGCTCTTGGACCATGACAAATATGGAGACACACCATGTTGAAAGTATAAAAAAAGTAATTTATTTTAACAAATGATAAACAATAAATCTAAATACAATGTAAAGCAAAGCATGCCATGTGAAAATCAGTCCAGTCAGTACTGATAGGTGTGGGTGAGTGAAAGTATGGTGTAGGTGAAGGTGTCGAAGTGCAGAAATAAAACAACAGAAAACTTAAAATCACCGCAGCCACATCCTTGACGGGGGACGCCTCTGCTGACGGGGAAAGAAGAGAGAGCGGAAGACACTGCACTAGTGCCAGGCTTAAGTAATGGGCACACACCGGGGCCCTCAGGTAAGGGTTCACGATTACCTGATGAATATAAGCACAAGGAAGTTAGACAGGAAAGCCCCACAGGGGTCGTCACAAAATCAAGAGATGTTGTGTGCCAATTAACCCACATGCAACACTTTCTACATAGAGCCAGTCAGTCTGTCTGTAACAAAATAAAGACAGTCTCAACTTTATTTTACCAAACAAATGTATAACAGTGCATCATCATCATGGTGAAGACAGAGTCTGACCAGTTTAGGAGACTCCCAGGCTTTCACCTTTGGCTTACTTCAGCTCAGCAATTGCCCCTATCATGACCTGAGGAAACCTGTTTCATAGTATCCCTATATTCCTTCACACTTAGTGCTAATGATAATTTTTCAAAAAACCCAATAAGGTCCTTATCTAGACATAGGAAGCGAGCCACATGACATAATGTTGA
The DNA here is from genome assembly GCA_024633595.2 of Lepomis macrochirus. Lineage (NCBI taxonomy): Eukaryota > Metazoa > Chordata > Actinopteri > Centrarchiformes > Centrarchidae > Lepomis > Lepomis macrochirus. Next base: position 7,939,393 of record JALXJV020000023.1, read on the forward strand.
GAAAGGCTCTGTTCCAAGGCTGGATTTATAGTTATTAGTTTTGTTATAAATGTCACTGGGATTTTGAAAGAGGCTTTTTTACTAATGGAACAGAACCCAGCCATTTTGGTTTCACATTGCCTCTCTATATAGGCAGGAGGAAACATCTTTGCTGTATAATCTTATTTATGTTTTTTAAAGTGAAGATTTGCAGTTTCACTGTTATACATGAACGATATAACAGTTTACAACACGTCGACATTTTAATTGCTTTTGTGTGTGGAAGAAATGGCCTTGCTTATGTCAGCTTTCCTTAAGTCGTCAGTTCCATTGACCTCAAGCTAATTACCAAATGACAGGTTGTGTAAACTCTTGATACTACACGTGTTAGATTGGCCTTTACATGCCCCCTCGGTCGCACACAAAATAACATACACATACCGCATAGTGTACAGCAGTTACAGCAAACATATTTCATCTCTTTAAAGGGTCTGAAAAAGAAAGAAAAGGAATTGGTGTTTTTGTTGATGTTTCTACAAGATACAAAGTCCATAAGGTGATGATTAAGCAAGGAAATGCATTCTGCCTCCAGAACCTTGGGGCTCACTGTGGTTGTTTAGAATTGTTTGTTGAAAGCCCTGTTTCCTATCCTTTGCACCTCCTGTTGTCCTGAGCACATATGGTTGGCTCGCCTCTCTACACGCCTTGCCTCGGCTGAGAGACTGAGGCTTACATGGCTCAGTGGAAGCCCCTGACCCGTATGGTGCTACTGTCCATTTTTGGAATAGTGTCACCTACTTCTATGTCTTACTACTGGTTCCAAGACTTTCGGTACTATTTTCAGTATCTTAGATCACCCAGAACAGCAAATAATAACATGAACCACTTACTAAGATGCAGTCTGGATGCTGAAGATACATTGGAGGACATCTTTGGTCTCGCCTCTGTCTTGACCCTAGCTTCTCCCTTCCCTGCTGAGAATTTCACTCTCAAGTTGCAGGAAACATTATCCATCTTCCAAAGCCTCCGACGTTGGAGAAACACAAAATTAGTTGAACTTGTGCTTTCCGTGTTCTTCATTCCTTTATGCAGCCAGACGTCTCTTCTGGTTTCCATTTGTTTAAAGCTATTAGTGCTCATGACCTGATAAGGGAGTGGTTGGAGGAGCGCAAACATCCGTCTCCGAATACATCCGTCATCGTCCATATGTGTTTGGCTTGAGCAATAATATCCGATCCTGGAAAGGTTTGATTTGAAGGCCCAGAACTGAAACTACTGGGGTGTAGAAGCATTTTGACTTTATGTAATCCTCAACGAAGGCCTGAATGTTATGTGTTTGGTAAATATATTCCAACTCAATAAACATTTTGGATAGCCTGCGATATTGTTAAGCAATTCAATTGCACAGGCAGCTGACCAGAAACACAACTCTTTAAAGACTTTTATAGGGGTTAGTTTTTGGCATGTGCGAGAAAGTGCTTCACATGCTATGAATGTCACCTCAAGTCGTTTTCCACTGACTTTCTGAAGAGACTTTCTTTCTTTGTAAGGCAACATACATAAGTCAAGCATAAATTTATTTGCAGATAATAAACAATCGATATTATTTGACTGTCTCTTCTACATTTGGCAGAACATCAGTGAAGTCTGTGTTGACAGTGCCTAAGCCATTCAAGTGGCTGCCTTCTAGACAACTTTCTGGCTTTGTGCTAAACCATGAGCTTGCACTGCAGAAAGCCAAAAATTAGATATTTACCGTTCTGTTGTGAGTTCAAAGGAGGAAACAGAAAGGAATTTGTGAGCAGCATCTCACCATTTATTCCACATATGTCTTTTTCTTCAGTCAGAGTTAAATTGAAGATTTGTCGAGATAGAGACACGTTGACTCTCACTACACTGAGAGCAGCATGGAGCTTTGCTGGGAAACAGCGATTATCGGCAGAACTTCAGTCAGTTGTAAGATAAGGCTAACATAGAATGTGCACGGAGAACTGACTGAAGGTCTGTTCATCTGGATCAACACACCATAATTCTTTTCCTACAGTGCAATACTATCATTTCTTCTCCCACATTTGAACAAAGGAAGCCAGTTATCATTTATTGTGGTCAGTGTGTCAGATCTATAAATATTACTTACAGAGGCCATGAGTCAACCATGAACTGTTTGAGAACTTATAGCACTGTGTGTACCTAATCTAGTCCGGTTTCTTACACATGTAACAGAGTAGGGATCCTCAGGGATTTCTGCACCTGGTATTCAAAACTTCATTGATAACACTTACACGGAGACCTGAACAAAGTGTCGTAGACTTGTTACATTTGTTGGGAATAGATCATCCTTAAGTTCTCGTGCACCTCAGTATTCCCCTGGTCTGTAAGGGTCTCATGCAGGTCGCCCTGTGTGCACACAGTAACACAGGGCAGATGCTTTGTCAGCATCAATATATTTAGGTAGTGTTCATGTGCTGCTCCTAAGTATGTGTTCTTGACTTTCTTGGAAAACGTCCACGCTAGTTGCCTGAATAAAAGCATGGCATGTCTGTTCTCTCTTGGAAAACAGGGCTTGAAAATGACATAATGACTGCACATTATGGATGATGTAGTGAAATTTAATATATACTGTTCTCCATTGGCACAACAAAAGACAAGCTCTCAGCCACAGTTGCCACAGTGATTTTCTGTTTTGTGTTTAAACTAAGTTTATTTGGCCCTCTAAGGGAGTTCTTGTCCCGGTAATTAAAAATTATATTTGCAGATAGAACTTAACATAAACACCTCATTTAGTTAGGTACATAATCTGTGCCTAGATTGCATAACTCCTGTTTGACTGCAAGTCCAAAGTTTCAGTGAGTGCTGGTAGTACCGTTGGCAAGTACTCTCCAGATATGACAAGCATCCACAGAGCTCCCAAATAAAGCAATGAGGGATGCGTTTTGAACTCTCAGACTCGCAGTGTATCAAGCCTGAAGCCTTGAGGGAGGAAAGGCTGAAAGGAATGATGTTGAATGATGGCTATGGATCATATCAACCGTCTTATAAAAATACATGTTGGTGTTGTGACTGAGCAACTTCTTTTGGAAAGCGGTGACATTCCAAATGGTGGCAAGTCTCAACTTCATAATTGCATTGCAAAAGACCAAATTCAGATACACTTACTTTAACCCGCCATTCTTAACACTATATAAGCATTAATTAATGGTTTATAACGTATTCTAAGCAGATGTAAGGACAAGTTATTATTAATGTACTTGCTGACAACAACAAGCATTATCAGCAATACATTCAAATAAAAATAATAACAAAGAAGCCAGCTCTTTCAAATATATCTGCTTTTACTTTATTTATGTACTGTACAGTATTTTATTTTCAAAGTCTCTATAACACTATATGACAATAATGGCTATCATTTACTACAAAAGGTTGCATAAATAATTTAAATGTGGAAATAAAAAATAAATATGCAGTTCATTCTTTATAACAGTCCTTCTATGTGTCTGTAGGAAACAGCCCTCCCTCTCTCCCTACTACTCTTTAACACCCCGCCAAGTGAGGGCACCACTGCAGAAGACCACACAGGTATAATATGTACAATCACGGTATGCATCACAGCTCTCAGCTTACACGGCAAACCCCTTCCAGTTGCTATTTTAAACATACAATCGGAAAAAGAAGCAAACATTGTCAGTACAGTTTAGACAACCAAAATCAGAAAGCAATATGAGCGGAAAAACAACGGAGTGCTGACAATATGTGGAAACATTGTGAATATTCTTCGTGAAGTACAGTCCCATTTGAGGCATTGCTGAGGAAGGAGGTTGTGTTGTCTGCAGTAACAGACTGGGTATCGCCGCTTCCTCTTCCTGACTGATTTTTTTTTATCAGTCAATACAATGATAAAAACTGAATTGTTGTTTTTATTATGTTATTTTTATTCCTATCTTTCCTGTTTGAGCTATTTACAGAATGGGAGCAGAGAGGAGTGGAGGTATCTTGAATCGTGCAGGCAGAATCCAACACAACGGATGGATTTGGCTGAGGATGGTTGATCGCTGCTCTGTTTGGCCCGTTACAAAAGAATTCTGGTGTGGGTGTGCTGGAGAGCGCTCTGCCCCTAGGTAACAACACAACCACGCACAATTTTCTGATGCCTCCTACACACGTGCACATTTTTGTGTGTGATTCCAGCAAACAGGATCTGGCTATTTCTAGAAGAGATGACTTTTTAGAACTCAAATAACACAGGAATGGGCTCATTTAGTAATTAAGACGAGTTACAGGAATACCTTGTGCCTGTAACCTGTGATCCTGTGGTGTCAATGCTGACAAAACTGCTTTCTCCCCCCAATTTCTTTCCTGACTCTCCATGTCTAGTCTTGGGAAAGGCGCTACTGTAACTGACAGGCCTGGTTGGGGCTGCTGCAGAGTGAAGAGTGCTGTGGGGCTGTCCTGATAAGTGAGGCCTTTAGCAGGCTATCAGAGAGCTGCCTGGATAGCAGCACTGGCCAGAGCCTCTCAAAACCTGTTGACAGCACGCCATCAGAGCCCTCAGAGACCTCAGAGCCCTCATAGCTGAGAAGACCATCTCCTCCACACAGCCAAAAGGCAATGGATTGCAACCACTTTGGAGCAAAGATGCACCTTTTCAGCTTTATACGGGGCTGTGGTGCAGTGTAGTTCTGCATCCGCTGGATATTTGTACAGATGGGCTTGAAGCCTCGGGAGAGGACTTCTCATTATGCTTAAATGAAATCTGTTTGAGTGGAGGACAGACCCAAGCCCAGGGACGTTTAGAGCTGTTGTGGTGAACAAATACTTGTTTCATATTATCAAACATGGTGCTACATCTCATGACTTGTCACAGTTGTGGCAAGCCCTGGCACTGACTCATTTTGTCATGCAAATAAGCAAAGTTCACAAATATGCTGACAAGTGGCTGAAAACTAAAGACTGATTAATTAAAACCAGCCCAGCAATTAGCTTATGTATTACCTCTCTTTGAAATATCTTTTGCATCTCCTCCCTATTTGAAGGAGATATGTTGGTTGGTGTTTTGTGTAGCATGTGCATGTGTATGTGTGTGCTTTGGTGTCTGTCCCTGGACACTGAAGAGAAGCATCAGTACGAGTTGCCCATCAGTGGCGTGGTGTTCTTGCTCCGGTCTTGAGACAAACGACTGTGCTTCTTGTTGCGCTGCCTCTTGGGGACCTCCTTGGCCACTGATTGGTTATGGTGGGGCCTGAAGCGCTTGCATTTGCAGGAGGTGACCACGCGGATTTTGTAAGTCCGAGTGTTGCCATTAGGACACTGCAGCTGGACCCTCCTTGTCCGGGAGTGTGCCGGGATGCAGCGGTAGTCCGAAGAGTTACTCCTCCACCACTTGCCGCGAGCGATGGAGTTTGGCATGAGGTGTGCGGGCATGCACTGGCCCGAACACACCAGCTCCTTAACTGGCTTGGCACTGCGGCAAGATCCATCTGTGATGTAACGGGTGGAACGCAGCTCCCTACAGCTCAGCTCTGAGGCACCTGGGTTGAAGAGCAGGATATCACAGTTACACTCGTGGCATCAGTCCAAAACAAACACTTTGAAGTGCCGCACACTGGAATGGACATTCTGCAGGTTAACCGCTTCAATGCTGCAGCTGTGTCTAAAGCAAGCATGTGCTCATTTCTCTGATTCTGTTTAAGTCAATATGAACAACATAAGCCAGATAAAAACTAAGCAGGCAGCATCATTTCATTTTAATTCTGACATTTTTTAACACAAAAGTGCAGCCGAAAAATGCACTTTTATAAATTCAACTTAATACAACTATTTGTACATTTAAGTAAAGATTTAAGCCACTGAGATCAGATCAGAGGTTCTGAATTTGATTCATGGTCTGATCATTAGCTGATGACGGGGCTTGACAAAGAAATCCAGCTGGCAGCAATCAGCTGATAGCAAATCCAGACCAGACCATTAAACAGCTCAATCAAACCTAATGGAGGCTTGGGCTGGAAGAAAAAGCTGGCATACAGCGTTGGCCCTCAGGAAATGTATGTGGTGATGAAGGAGTAAATAACTGTCTGGTTATTTTAAGGCAGCACTGCAACTGTACAATTCTGAACAAACTGGACATCTGCCAGACTGATTTGAGGCATCGCACTCGGCCTGTAATCCTATGTTTCAGCCGCAGCTTTTTAACAGCCATATGCATGAGTTATTGTCCCGTGTTTTTTACAAGCAGTGTGTAAAAAAGGGGCAAAGGAACAGTTGGTTAAGAAATGATACACTCAGAGAGGGATCTGTTTTCCTCTGTGGCTTTCTTTGCAAAAAAGGGCTGAACAAAGGATTTATGTGAGGTGACTTCCTTTTTTTCTCCCCATGAGAACCTGATCTAGTGTTATTCTGTGGCTGTCGCTGAAGGGACCACAGTAGTATACAATGCCCACAGCGAGCACTGGGCAGCAGTTTGCACCAATTACCACTGTATACCAAAAAGTCAGGTTGTCTTGTTCAGTGAGGGTTGGTTTGTTTCGATCCAGTCTCCCTCAGTCTTCTCCCTTACATTTTCTGTTCTCTTCTCCACTAATTGCCTGAAACAATAGTTACCAATCATGGTGGCCTAAAAAAAGGATCACACACTAGACTACTGTACAGTTGCGTGAGCTGTTCTTCTCCCCATGCAGAGAGCAACTAGTGTTTGGAGAGGACTGGAGGGAAGCCAGTCAGTGGTCAAAGCCTCTGCTTTGACCCCACTGAGACCCTGAGAAGCCGTCTCAGGACGAAAGCTGAGAGATGGATGAGGAAAATAATCCAGGGTTTTTGTCTCCCTGTGTGAAACTCAACACATATGCTGCTTATCCATATGAAAACAAGGGAATGTATTTTCCACCCTTTTTCTGGATAATAATAAATAATAAAATTAATGTTAAGTGTAATAGCTTGATCTTTGCTTTATGTGTGGATTTATTGCACCTTAGGTGGTATTATTCTTAATAGACATAAATCTGTCCCATTAACAGATCTTGACTGCTAATTCCCTCTGTCAGCTGTTGTTCTTCTAATCCAATCAATCATCTTCTTCTCTGATCTCCGATTTGAGTGGCCATGATTAAATGAAGGTTAAACTGTGAGAATATTGCACCACCCATCTTGAATCCATGAGAGCAAGCGTGAGATTGTTCAACATGCGCCTCAATCAGAACATACAACCTTTATTGGCCACAGGTGGGAATCATTCTCAAAGGCAGTGTTGCATTTAAAAAGCAATTTCTAAAAACCCCAAAAGACATCCCCTGAAGAACAAACTGTGGGGGTTTTCTATTTGGGAGACATATTGTTGCAATCACATAGTTATGGCGTAAGTAGAGCTTGACTAATAGCATAAAGAGAGAAGGAAATAACCTGGAAGACAACGTGAAATGAGCCCTGATGTCTCTCTGAATGCACCACTTTAAATTGTGTATAGGGGATGAGACCACAAGAATGTGTCTGTGTCGCTTGCATCACCCTCAACTTTGGCAACAGATTAAGCAAGAAAACACCCTTCATACACAGTGGAGCTGCCTCTAATCAGCGAATCAGTGTGGAGATGAAGACAAATGAAAAGGCAGGTTGCCTTGGTGCAATCTGCATTTTTGTCAAAAAGACTAATTAATCAATTTACTCACTTGGAATAAAGCCAAAGACCCAGCATTTAATAACAGGTAAACTTTATATAATTGATCTTCTGGGGTATTTAAGATTCTTTAAATATTTATGGGGTCAACAAGACAGTCTGAGGCACAGGCACAAATTACCAAAAACACTGAATACAGTTTATTAAAAAGAAAATAAATTAAAAAAAAAAACGTTTTATACTACATAGTATACTATATGTACTATATAATTCTTTGTACACGTGTATAAATTGCATGTGTGTTGGAGTTATTTATATTTAAATGATTTATTTTCATGCTCCAGCGCACTTGTTCACATTCACACACGGTCGCTTACACTATATGGCGTGACTGATATGTTATATGTATAATTTTACATGCATACATTTATACGTTTATATATATACATATATATTATATATATACACATATATATAAATTGCCGCGTGTGTATATGCGCGTATTTATGTTAGTTTTCTCACTTTTAAGCATCAGCCCTTTTCAGGTTGACCTGGATAAGAATTTAAATAGCCTATTGCGCAGAATTAGTAGGGTGCTCCTTTCAGTTGTATTTCTTTCTAAACTCTCTAAGTGTGCCATTTGAAATCTTTAGTACATTTTCATTTTAGCATTTAATCAGCTTAAAGGAATACTTACTGTAGGAAACTGTGTTTGCTGTTCGTCCACCGTTTTTCGCCCTGTTATTCAAAGTGTTGCTATTGTTGTTATTGCTTGCGCCTGGCGCCTGTAGTATTGCCTCCTGTGGGGTCCGAGTATTTTCTCTGTACTCCGGTAAAATCTCCGTAGCATCATTTTTTAGTACCTTCCATCCCTTCACGGCGGTGCAGCATCCCTGGAGCAGCAAGAGTGCCGAGCTGGAGACGAGGAGGGCCAGAGACACCTGCATGCTTGTCGGTCGGCGGCAAAAATAAAGCAAAGCGCAAAAGGGGAGAAAAAACACACACACTCAAGAGATGCCCGCTTGGACAAGTTGGTCAGTTCCACCCTAAATGTAAGAGGCGCACACGGTATTTAAGCCTACGCAAGTTTCCGTCAAGGCAGACAATTAAGCGCTTACACAAAGTGGGAGGGGTTGAACCTGGGAGAAAGATTCATTGAGAAACTAGGAGGGGAGAGGTTTGGATGCGTGCGCAAGAAGAGGAGAGGAGAAGAACATAAAGTGGAGGGAGACAGAGAGGTGAGGAGAGGAGAGGAAAGGAAAAAAGAGGTGAGGGGGAAAGTGAAAGGAGAGGGAAGGAGAGGTGAAGAGAGCAAAGGGAATAAGACAGAGGCAAGAAGAGAGGATGGAAAAGGAAAATAGAAAAGGACAGAGGGGAGAAAATTTAGGAAATTAGAAAAGTGAGGTGAGAGGGGAGGAAATGGGAGAGAAGACTAGAGGAGAAAACAAGGGGCAACAGGGGGGTGTGAGGAATTATAGAAGTTCAGAGTTAGAAAAAAGGAACACAGAGGAGAAGACAGGGAAAAGGGAGGTGACAGAACAAGAAATTAGAGCAGAGAAGAAAATAGAGGAGAAGGAAAGATTGAGGGGAGAGGAGAGATAAGTCAGAGGAGAGCAGTAGAAATTAGAGGAGATGAGCGGGAGGGAGTGTGTTTAGTGAGACAGTGGATCTGCACATCTCACTGTGCTGTTGTTGTTGTTGGAAGAAAGTGTATAAACGCATCCTCTCCCCCACTTTAATGGTTTCCGCAGCATTACGTGTCTCAAAAGCATTTAGGCATTTTTGAGGTGGTTTATTTTGGACTGTGTCTCAAGGCGCAGCACGCACAAATGAAGTTGTTCCACTGCTGCAACATGCGCCTCACACTCCTAACAGGCTTTTACCCTGCCTGTTTGATACAAGCCTGTACGCAAGTTAATCATTCATTTCTCAAATTCATTATCCATTATTATATCCCAGTAGAGACATTCAAACAAATGAGACGTTCAATGCAAATCAACCCAGCAGGGCCTTAGTCTTTTCTTGCAACGTTGACAAATCCACTGACCTTCATCAACTCCTTCCTCCATCTACAATAAGATAGACTTCAGCACCATTTGTTGTTGTGTACATGATTTGATTGTATCTAATGTTATACATGGGGATCCAATGTTCTAAATCCTTGTATCTGGTTTGGATTGAATAATATGGACTGAGGACTGCATGTACACTCTTCTCCAAGTTCTTGGCATCCTTCACATCCCGGTGATTTGATGAGTGCTGACAGATGGAGGCTCTTTCATTCAAACACTGCCCTCTTGAGGGAGAATAAACAAATCTTGTGAAAAGAGATAGGATTAGGGTTCATTTGCATCAGACTCATCTTATTGAATGTCCAGCTCTTTTGGTGGGCTTGGGCATGCAGAGGCAAGTCAGAAGAATCAGCTTGAAAGATAAAAACATAAAGCCAGAGACATGGAGGGGAACAACCCTTTTATGTTGGTCAATATCACTGCTTTGACACATCTTGTACCCATTCATTTTGGGTACAGAGATGCTTCTATAATCACACATGCACTCCTCATGGTCTTTATATTTTTATACAAGCCTTAAATCATGGTAGAGTTGTGGCCAACTGGTCATCCAAATTCAAAATGGCTGATATAAACAGGGATAACACAAATTAAAATAATGATACTGTAAAATGAGGCTTAAATAACATCGGTTGCTCAACATCACTCTTTTCATGTGATAAAATAGCCCTTCATCATACGTGAAATTCTCATTACACTCGTGTCCAGTTAAACTACATTTTAAAGTCTTACAACAATAATAATTTGCATTGACAATATGTAAAAAAAAAAGTATGTTCTTGTGTTAATGCATGTATGCATCAACTAAAAAGAACTGGATTGTTGCTTAATCTAGAAGTGTGAAGTTTTGTGATGTTGTCGGGTAGGCTACAGTAACCTATAATATCTGAAGTTGTTCACAGAGAGTGAATTAAAAATGACATTTTTCTAGGATATACTTTATGTGATTTTGTCTACAATGTCAAATGAAAATTATTAATTGATTTTTTTGCCTCTTTAGGGCATTAAAACAAGCTAAAAACCACACTGACACCTTAGCACATGAAACAGTTGTCATGGCTAATGTGTTAGCAAACAGTTGCCCATTTAGTCATTCAGCAGACTTGGAGCAACATTAGCATTCATTTGGAGTCATTTTTCTGGCCTCGTGATGAATGTGGTGCAATTTTCACTCTGTTTTTAGCTCTGTTTTGGTCTCTGAAGGAAATATCTTTAGCTGCTAAATGCTCCTCTATGATTACCACTACCTAGTGAATATTGTGGAACAGTTAGCTAAAACTCTTCGCTGATATAGGTCAACATATAGCAAATTTGACTAATTTAACCAATGTGCCCGTTATCGATGTAAAAGTATTGATGGCACAGCTTTATCTTGAACTTTAATCAATAATGGATAACGTTTTATTTGAGTTTCTTATGTGTGTCAAGGGAATTCTTGCAACTTGTCCGCATTGTCTGAATCTCAGAAAGGGTTGTTTATGTTTACAGGTATTGATGTGGCTGTTGTAACAATTAAGAACTCTGAAGATGAACATTATTCTCATTTAATAAGCCAAGAGGTCTGAAAGTAACTAAAGCAGAGAGCCAAATCATCCTATTGTGTATAGGCCTAAAGCTCTGGACTTGTGCCAGAATTTTTTTAGTGAGCGATGGATGGTCCCACTGTCTACACAAAGCCAGCTCTGATTACAGCCTTCTCGCCGACATCGCGACCGATGTCAGTCACAGTCTCAATTTAGACCTCTCTGGGTTTCTTTAAAGAGCCCTTGGGCCCCAGCATAGTGTTTTTATCATGATAACAGTACAATGAGGCCCAAATAACAATCAGATGCTCACCAGATTGCAAGAAAGCCTCCAGCACTGCAGAGGATGGCAGAGCATGATTTTTATGGAAATGGAGAAAAACTGTGTTTTCAGTCCATAAACAAACCATTCCAGCTCCTCGTGCCTTGTGTTTGGTAGCATGATTCACTATGTTTGTGAACTACTTGATCACACAGGTTAGAAACACATTTTGCTTTTTTTCTAACACAATTACAGGGCGCTGAAAGTAAATAAGAAGATATTGTTACTGTGTTGTGTGCTCGAAACTGTTGAATGTTTAACTCCTTGTTTGAGAAGGTGAATTATTCATAATGTGTCCACCCCAATTATGCAAAGTAGGTTCAAGTTCAGCTTTCTGGCTTCCCACATCAATCCCTAGAAAGATATTACAGTAAAAGCTTTATGAGTGAATGTGTGGAGGTTTCTTTTTACTCTGGAGCAAATGGCAACACATTGCTGTGACCCTGCCGTGTATTAAAAAGTCAAATTTGCAATGCTCACATTGTGACATGTCTCATAATGACTACATTATCATATTTCATAGCCACCATTTGAAAAATATATAGTTTTTCCATACCATCTGGGCTGTGGACAGCTTTTGAACCAACTTAAATGTGTAGTATGAGTATTGAAAACTGCCAAGAACTAAAGTTGGCCTTTCGTGGTCCACTTTGTTCATAAATATACAATATACCATAATATGTAGGCAAAGTTCTTGTTCAGCTTGTTCTTGTGTTTAGACAAATTTGTCTTCTTTTGTTGAATAAAAAATAGTATTTTTGATTAAAAAAACATGTTTATATTTCTGTTTATAACCATGTTTACATTATCAAAACAGTTATTGTTTTGGCATCAATACTGAAACTCAGGTAATGTCCTGGCACTAAGTATGTAACATTTTCAAGCAATACCCAGTGTTTTTATTTTGAAAACATTACGAAAAGCAAAAATAACCACCATTTTCCACCATAAATTTTGCACAAATTTTTAAAAAAACTTCATTTTCATTTCCATCCACAACTCTTAGGCAAATATAACAAGTTGGGCAATGAGATTATGCCATTAAAAGAGGTCCAGTAAAACCTCAAATGATGGAAAACGATATAAATATGACATTTATGTTTGGTTCATGGATTACATTGAGGAACGTTTCCTCATTGCTCCACACAGACTTGATGTTTATTCAGTGTATCCATTAAACTTTGTCTCATTTTGGGGTTTTTTACACCTCAATACAACTTTTCCGCCTCAGCCAGTGTGTTGTCTGCTTATTATGAATGAGTGTCTATGTGCTTTAGCTCTCATATGGCCCAGAATGTTTTTAGAGAAACTAACTGACCCTGTTATAGCCAGTTTTTGACCAAGCACCAAATACATTATTGCATTATATGTCAAATAATGCAACCGAACTTAAAATGTCAAAACTATTTTACCAGCATTTAAAGTTTTGTTTTAAATCTTTAGAGTCACTTAATATTTTATGCAGTTTTAAAACACATTTTTAAGTTGTTTAACTCTATTTTATAAAATACAATATAAGATCTTTCATAAACTACACGTGACACTCATTACAAGATCTGGATATTATGCAAATTGTGCCCGAACTGTTTAAAATATAATGATGGCAAGTCCACATACTGTATATTTATACACTCTGGACAAGAAGATACAAAATGTTTTGTTAAATACAGGAATATTTAGAAAATGTGTTGGTATGTACTCTTTAGATGTGAATAAATGCTAAATACCGTGATGTTTTACTGTGGTTCCTGAATGTTATTCCATTTGAAAAGCTGTCAAATTCTGTATATCAAAGAACAAACTGGACCAAGTCCTATGTACAAATTAGGCTTCAAAAGTACAAGAACGTATCACTTGTGACAGGACAAATCCAAGTTAAAGATAGAGTAACAAAGCAGGCCATTCTGGAAAATCTGTGGTCATATGCATACATGCAGATATTTATCAGTCTGCCCAAGTGTGTTTGCTTTTGAAATGTAGATTGTATCATATCTACATTTCAAGTTGCTGCACATCTGGACACATTTAGCTCCACAAATAAATTAGACAATGTGAACCACTGCCACTTCACATGCCACAGCACAGGCTCTATTTGCACTTTAAAATCTGTTGCCTTTCATGGAAGCAGCTTCTTTCACAAGGAAATAGTTAATCATAAGACTCTACATGTTTTCTCTCCTAACCTTGCATTAGTCTTTCTAACAAAACAGTTACAGTAATTTAAATTCAACAGAGGATGCTGAAGTTTGTTACGCAGTTTGATGTTGAGTTTTGTTGCTGACGGAAGTATGAAATGACGAGGAACAAATGCATTCTTATGCTTACATTTTCATTTCACTCATCTTTCGTACATGTGTAAAGAATCTGCAACGTTTCATTATTGACAGTGGCTCTGCTCTGTGTCACTTTGTATATCCCTCTGTAGAAAATACCAGAGCTGATTCTCTCCACGCTTTCCAACAGCTCAGACAATTGATTTATCAACTTGTCATACATACACAATTCTTTCCAAACCATATCTGTGCATTGGCGTGTAATGAAAATAATTTATCACTGTTCAGCTGAACAATGTTGCTATAATAAAGTAAAAGAAATACACTGACTCTCCTTTGATTTCATGTACTGGATTAACCACATATTTCAAAAATGTTGAAGGCACTAAAGATGTAAAACTGATTATAGCTCAGGGTGCTGCCAGTGATATGTATTTCCTTATCCTGACTTCTAACTTTAAGTACAATTTGTTTGTCTGCTGGCAGGGATGATGGGTTTATTTAGTACAGCAGGTCACTGGGAGGTGACCGACTGCTCCAGCAGAGCCGAATCTGAGACACGTTAAGCCTTAAAGTCCAAAGTGGGATTCTTCCTTCACTCTGATCTTTTATGTGGTTTCCACACATGAAAACAGGAGATTTGACCCTGGCTGTTATAAATCAGACTCCAGCCGATTCCATTGTTTGTCTTTAGGCTTTTCAGAGAATCATCAAAATAGAAAGTACGCCCATTGAAACAGCTTTGCAGCCAAGTAGTAGGAACTGTGGGAACAAGCCTGGCTGGACCTCAGAGGCCACACTAAGCTGTTTGCTAACCACCCCGACCCTCTCAGCACACCGCTCACCACCAGCACACTGCCTGCCAGCCGGCCACAGGTGCTATTCTTAGCAGTTAGAGAAATTACCCAAAAAATTATTCACCACACAAAGTTCACTGTTATCTCTCTGTGTGTAAGTCTCTCTCTCTCACACACACACACACACACACACACGAATGCACACAATAGCCCAGTGTGTTGTCTGCTGATTGTGAATGAGCGTCTATGTGCTTTAGCTCTCATATTCCCCAGGATATTTTCAGATAAACTAACTGACCCTATTATGGCCAGTTTTTGACCACGCACCAAATACATTATGGCATTATATGTTAAATAACGAGATTCAAAGATTCACTTTGATTTTTTTTAACACCATGTTTGTGTGTTAACTATGGAGCTAGAGCCAAAAAAGGTTTATAGCTTAACTTAGCATGAAAACTGAAAACGGGGAAACAGCTAGTCTGACTCTGTCCAACCAAGGTTCATAATACCTCTAACACTCATCAATGTGATGTCACTTTAGGGAGCTTTAGTGATATTGGTGGGTGTCTTTTTTAACTTTGGAAGGAGCAAAGCTTGTTGTTTCCCCATATTTCCAGTCTTTGTGCTAAGCTCAGCTAATTTCGTGCTGGTTTTTCAGTACAGACAAACAGAGTGGTATCAATCTTCTTATCTCACTCTTAGCAAGAAAGCAAAAATGTACAGTATTTCCTGAAAATGGGTTTCATGACTTTTAAACACTATGTACTTTAGCTTCATTTTAGCCAAATTGACTCTGTAACTGTTTCCACACCTAAATGCCTCCATCTGAGGTGTAAGTCAGACCCTGATTCAAATGGCCAGAGTTAAAATTACAGTTCTCTGGTTTTGAAAACCACTACAGACTCCTGTTTTATAAAACACCTCCACAGAAACGATCAGTGTTTGTCCGCAAGATGGTCACCACCAAACCACAACAACTAAAATTCGTCTTTGCAGGATGAATAAGGTAAACCAAATTCAGGATGTATGCACACAACATCAACAACGGTGTGTTAAATAAAACTTACAGGTTTACAAGACTGTACTATTAGTCTCTCTCTCTCTCTCTCTCTCGTGCCTCAAGTTGAAAGCAGCAGCATTCTGCTGACTCAGCAACTCACTCACGTCTTCCTGTTCTTCACATATTGTGCCTTCCCTTCAATCTCAGCTGTACATCGTCAAACAGCATGGCCATAAAATGTCTAAATATAACCTGTGTAGCACACATGCAAGCAAAGACGGTAATTAACACTTGCTAAGGTCAGACACATGAACGACTGTTTGTCTCTGGTCCCTTTTTTTCACATTGACTACAGTGTAGTGGCATAAGCTCAATATAGGGTTTGTAGAATAACTCTTCCTAACCATAAACACACATCAGTTACCCTACATGCACTATATTTGTTTTTTATCTGTAATTTGTCTATTTGTAATATGCTGTGTGTATATCCATTGCATTTAGACAAAGAGCCTCACTTTAGTTTGAGTTCCTCTCTGCTGTGCTAATGCGTGTTTTGTGTTGTATTCAGTAGATTTTATAGTAGAAAAAGAGAAAAAGAGTTTGTAATAATTTTCATGAGTCTTGTTTCAGAAAAATAGTTTGATTATTAAATACTATTATTCATTTTCTTGCCAACAGTCAGATGAGAAGATTGATACCACTTTTATGTATGTGATTGTATGGAGCTAGCCAAGAGGCCATTAGCCAACATTTAGCATAAAGACTTTTACATTACAGAATAAAGACCCTAGTTGGTTTAGAAGTGTTAGATGTATTTTAGAGCCAGGCTAGCTTTTTCCCCGGCTTCCAGTCTTTGTACTATGCTAGGCTAACAGCCTCCCAGCCCCGGGTTCATACCTCAATGCACATGCATGAGAGTGGTACTGATTTTTTCACTTTCAGCACCAAAGCAAATAACTGTATTTGGCAAAATGCCAAACTATTCCATTGATTGTTCTGTTAATTGCACATGATAACATGTAACCTTTTAACTTCACACAGAGTTCATCATTCATTGATTCTGTAATGTATGCTTTTTATAATACACATTAGAGCTTTTTCCGTGTTGCACTCAGGTGTCAAGTAATGACTGAAAAGTGTTTTTGCAAGCTAAAAAAAAGAATCTCACCAAAGTCCAGCTTATGAAAACATCAACAGAAGCATGCTATGATATATGTAGGTAGCGAATGAAAAATCTGGTGCAGTCCTCCTGACTGTCAAAAATAATTTGCAAGGTGTGCTAATTAAGCATGAAAGTACAAACGGGCTCAGCTGCTGTCATACCAGCTTTCTGTGCAGAGAAATGGCTCTTTTTTAGGGCTCAGAGAATCACTTGCAACTTTGATTCTTTTTTACTAGGTTTAATAAAACAACATAACAAGCTTGTGAGAATAATCCACCGCTCTTGAATTTAATCCAATAAAGGCTAATTAAAACCAGAGGTATTAAAACAGGTCATGCCTCAGCTCGTCATGCGAAGGTGCTGCAGCTTGCTGCAAGTTCCAAGCCCACCCACTGTGCAGCTTCCTGACAAAGTCCAGCCTTTGTTTTACACACAAATGTTGCTTTCCTGCACCTTTTTCCCAAAGTATTACCACACGTGGGATTTTTGGGACAGAAATGGTTGCATGTTTTGTAGATATGATCAATGTCATGGTAGAGCTGAAAGAAACCTTTCTTGGCATGCTTCTGAGACAGATTTCTGCATAAACAGGGTGGATCCCTTCCACACAAGAGAGTACTGTCACAGTGTGCTAATGCTGAATGTGATGCAAGAATACATAAGTTATATTTCACAGTTGAGCATATATTTTTTGAAAAATCAAGTCACGTTTTGTATGATTTCTCATGAACAGGATGTCACTTCTCTTCCCATAAAAACTAAAAAGCTGCACACACATGTTTTTCTGTATAGACTGAAAAAAAGTCATAATAACTCAGATGAGCTTATTAAAAACCTAAACCAAAAGCACTAACTCTTATTAAAGTGTAGTGTACAGTGATACAGTATAAAGTTTGAGTTGTCACTGTGTTATGAATAATGAGCCAGTTGAGCAGGTGACGCTAAATCTGTGGTACAGCCCATCTGGAGCTGATTATATAAAACGTATCACTCAAAAACAATTCCTGTAACAGGACCAGCACAATTGCAAGGATACAGACACAGTGCATAACCCAGTCTATTGTATTAGCATGCTTAAATTGAACAGATATTTTATGGTAATGGTATGGGGAATACTTGATTTTGTTATTGAGGCAGAGCGGGTGTGCTTGTGCAGTCAAATATGTAACTTTTGGTGACAATGGGTTGATAATGTACAGCCCTTTGCAATTAGGGTGGCTGCAAAATCAGTTTTAAAGCTGAAAACGAGGCCTGCGTTTCAACAATGTCAACGGCTAAGTTCCTTGACTATTAAATGTCACAGTAAAACCACATCTCAAACAGTTCTCCAAGAGAATGTTTTGGTTTATGGATGGACGTTTAGGACAGTTTCTCTCACAGCAATCATGGTTCCTATTAAGTGTTTCCCCTATTAAGTATGTGTCTCTCCTTATTAATCACTACAAATCAAGCAGCACCAAAGTATTCAGAGAGAGAAATATACTGATCCCTGTCACTGATAAAAAAAGAACCTCAAAAGTACTTGTTCACTGTCTTTTGCTAGCCCTGACATGGCAGCTTATTCTTCATATCTGTGTGTGGGTTTGCTATATAAACATAGGACCCGCAGGATCGAAATACAGCACAGCAAGTGCAGTAAAACAGCACTTGAGAGACGGAGATGAAACAAGCAACGCCACCACGGGCACAGGCACTTGGAAGAGGATCTGAGGATCGCTCAGCTCCAAAGCGCATTCTCTCTTTCTCCCTTTTCCCCTTGTTCTCAATATTTCCTAATAATTAGTGCTGCGCCACAGATGTGCATTTCTCCCTCTTCACCCTGCTGCCTTTCCACCCTCTCCATCCTCTGAATGTGAATGTGGGATATTAGGATGATGATTTAAAGACAGCATCATATGCTTTCTATTTGATAAATTAAAATTCAGGACAAAGATGAAAGCTGAATGGCCCATATGAAGAAAAAGCTGTGGAGAATTATAGGCAAGCGCATTTAAGGGCTGTAATCATATTTAAAGTAGTCTAATGAACCCAAACATATGGGGGGAGAAAAAGAAGCAAAAAATGCAAGTGACTTTGGAAGTTTGAATATCAACTCACTGGACTTCATAAAGCCTGAGGAAAACAGGATAAATGAGTCAACTAGCAATAAAATGTTCAAAGGCTACTGATAACTTTATTTAGTGAGATTATGGGAGAAAAATTCAGGTTCATCAAAGCCAAAACTCTCTGATTGAAACTGATTGGATATCCTCTTTCTTACTAAATGAATCATTTCCCCCCATAAACAAGTTTCAAACCTAAGCTTCCACCCATACTATTAAAACCTGATGAGTGACTCTGGGACCATATGAGATCGAGTATGAACAGGACAATGATTCAGTGCACACTTTTATCTTTTGACATTTTAATTCACTTTTATTTTAGATGGAATCACATCTAAAACAAACCTGAAACCAAATCCATCTTCAATTTAAATGTATCCTTCCTTTTGAGTCACTAATTAAAGTGCCACCAGAGCATGTGTCTGCGCTGTTACTGAACACAGGAACTTGTCTGCTTTGATTCCGGCTTTAGCTATAAACATTTCCACGCTGCAAAAAAAATAAAAAAAATGGCTCTGCACATAGCTGAAATAAATGGCACTTCATCACACGGAGCCCAGCTTTGTTACTGATGAGATTTTAGAAAAAAGCATCCTGGGCTCCCTCAATTAAGCTGCAGAGAGGGACATATAACCTGCTGCAACACATAATCCCTCCATTTTACTCAAGCTACTTCCTGACCCTCGGATCTCCCTCGTGAATGCTGAACCTGGCATATTTCTCCGTCAGACACCCTGTATGTGGAGTTATGGATGTAGGCTAATAGGTCTTGTTTTTTTTAACAGGGATCCAGTAATGAAATGGCTGCTTTCTTGCTTGAAATTCTCAACTCATAGAGATAGTTTAAATTCAGCCGGAGTAGGGAGGAGGTCCCTGGTTCACTGGGCCCATAAGGGACCACACAGCTGGTCTGCAATAATTGCTTGTGCAAGGGACCATGCAGAGAAACGACCAGTGCAGAAGGTAAAGAGAGTAACTCCCTCTCTAACCCTGCTGGACAATGTGCTGTGTGACTAGTCCATCCCAGGTGGGTCCAGTCTTGTGAAACATAAAATAGCATTTGAATCAACACTTGGAGACTCGGACTTGGAAGGCCTTCTCTTGCTCTCTCTGTCATCTCATTCCCACTCTTGATATCATTTCCCCTCTGATTTTCTTGCGTTCTCTCTCTCTTTCTCTCCATCGCTCTATTTTTGTAATTTGTCCTCATTGCTGTTTCAAACGGAAAGTCTGAACAGGGGTTTACCTCCACCTAGTGGTATGGTTGTGCAGCAACTACATATACACTGTATGTCAGCGTCTGTTTAGTGTCTGGCCAATTTGCCAACATGTATGTGTATTTCAATTTAGTTATATTTGTATTATCTTAGAGGTCATTATTTTACTATACTGATCAAATGTCTGTAGATTATAGGTACTTAGCAGAATGAGTTTGTACATGTCAAACCAATGTTCCCATGGACCAAAACCAACTAACAATTATTGTCTGTGCATCTAAACCCTGACCTTTTTCCTCTGTAAAAACACATAAATGAGCCACACTGTCGCACTGGGTGCCTGTTCTCACTCACAGGTCGTCAAATACAGACATTTTGTCATGACCCTCTACGCCTCATACAGAAACACAAGGCAGGCCTACCCAGGCGACATAAATTCCCACCAGATTTTCGATAACCCTCTAGCCTCTGATTGGCTAGTACTCCTTGCAGTCACTGGTTAGGTTGGTAAAGGTTAAGTGTTATGTCATGTAAAATACTTATTCTATCTTAAACCATGATCTTACCAATAAGATTTGGTGCCAAAACCAAACCACCAAATGTATATTAATCCACTGCTGAGAATAGTTATAAACACAAATGTACTCTACTTTAAGTAATGTTTATTAGTATCCATCTGAAAGGAAATTATTTATCCTTTTTAACGATACCATATATTAATGAACCTGTTTTAAAGGTTTCTGTCTTTAAAAGGATAAACTGTGTTTGAGGTTAAAAGCTACTGACAGTTTGGGGAAATTAGTACTGTGAGACGGGCTAACAGTGTTGGTTTTGGCCTTTTCATGGGATGTAAGAAAACTTCAATATCTTTTAAAATGGCCACCACTGAAATAGTTAAAACAACTACATGTCATAGTGACGCCTGCCCTTCCCCCTCCTCCAGACTCTCTTTCCTCCTTTAATGCAGTGGTCATGCCACAAAGTGACATTCGCAGCCAGAGGCCTTGTTGACAATGACTGCTCGCAGGGCAAGTGGTGAATTGCTGTAGCTGGTGAGCTAACCACTACCTCAGAGACAAGTACTGTTCTGTTTATTTTCCCCAGGCATTTTGTACAACATTGAATTTCAAGCTCCTGCCAATCACCTGACCCTGCTTCTCCCTGCACACCTGTTCCTCATTCCCTTATTGAGCCACAACTGTCCCTTTTTTCCCAATTAAGCCCCAACATGACCATCAGCCTCTCTCCAGCTTGTTATTTGTGTTGACTTCTGCCTGTTTGGACTGCAGGACAGTAGCCAGTGTTTTAGAAATACTAAGGTCGTCAGTCAAAGTAGTGACCTTCTCTTCAAAAAAAATTTAGTTCCAGATATGTTTGCATTTTAAACTTGCTCCAAAAAGGTGAATAAATTACATTTGGTAAAACATGGATAGAATAGATATGTCCATTGGAATATAGTAAACAAAGCAGTTAGTTTGCCTCTCTCACCTTTACTACAAATTGCATTCAACTATTTGGTTGGTTTGTTTTACCTTTCTTGGGTAATTATGTGCAAATATGTTGAGCTGCAAAAGACTTGCAGTCCATATTTTATAACGATATAATAATAT
This sequence comes from Lepomis macrochirus, assembly GCA_024633595.2. Classification (NCBI taxonomy): domain Eukaryota; kingdom Metazoa; phylum Chordata; class Actinopteri; order Centrarchiformes; family Centrarchidae; genus Lepomis; species Lepomis macrochirus. The sequence goes on from JALXJV020000023.1 coordinate 7,961,056, forward strand.
ATAGATGTGACTGACAACAGTCTTGTTATTAACAAAAAATATTAATAATTCTATTACCAAACTAGTTGCAGTTCAATATTAGAGAGTGACAACTGAACATATTGACATTTGCTTGATATATTTAATGTCTATAAATGTGTAAGTTAAATTTGAAGCAGCATATGATATTTAAAATAACAGTACCGTATTGCATCAGACTGACCTGTTCTCTGTAGCGCTGACCTGGAAATGAAAAAAGGAAATTACGTAGTATTTTGTAAAATATAATATTAAATATTGTTTTTCTTGAGGAATAAACACACATCTTGGTTGTCAAAATAATAAGCCACTCATGATAAGATGTTAATACCTCAGCCATTTATTTCTTAAACATAAGAAGGGACTTCTCCAAGGTAAGAAAAAAACACTACAATTTAAAATCAAGTGCACTTCAACAATGTCTCATTCTGTAAGGGAGCTGTCCCTTCCTACTGTGTGAAGTGAGATACACAAACTAAAAAAAAAAAAAAAATCTAAAGAATCAATCTTTACTGTAAGGCTTTGGGTGGGGTGCTGTGTTGTTACCGATGTTATGCGTTCATTGAGATGTCAGTGTTGGTGACAGAACATATATGGATATACCCATAAACAGACATTCTAACATCACAACCTCTGTAACACCTGTACATGAACAGAAATGCAACTATGTGACAAGATAAGACGTTGACTGTGTAATGGACTCTGGGAAGAGTCAGGCAGTGGGCTCGTTTGTGCTAAAACTGCTATAAGCCGTTCATCAGAATGGGAGCAAGAAGAAGGTGACAGCTCTGGTGTCGGCGCCTTACCTGGGCCAAACAGTATTTGTAAGTCATTTCCAGTGTTTATTCGAACGCCCTCAACAGTACCAGATGGATGGCATTTATTGCATTGTGGATAATTCATTTAGGTTCAGCCAGATGAGTTTCCATGATGTAAGATATCAACTGTCAGTCACCGACAGTTTAAACATCTCAGGTTTTTTGCCTCCTGCTACGCAGATGGCTGAGATACGCCACATGGGACTGTAAACTTGAACAAAAGTCAATTTAATGTACTTTTCTATGATAAAAAACTACCTGGCTCTCACTGAATTAATCAACAATCCTTCCTGCCTTCCATTCAGGTAACTCATATGGTTTTCAACAAGCGTTATGACTGAACTACAATTACCATCTAGTCCAGGTCTGACTAGGTGACTCATCCAAAAACAACATGGATAATGACATGCTGTATTTAGCCAGAAGTAGGTCACAATCACACTTCATAGACTTTTTAGTTCCCTACTGTACAAAAAGAAAAAAATATTTAACCTCTAATCTTCTTATGTCCATGTAACCGGACAAAGTCAAACAAAAATGAACCAAACATTACTTTGAAGTAATGAAATCAGACACAATGTTTCATCTGTAATTTCATCTCTCTATATCCAATATCAAACAATGTCCTATCTATATAGTAGGCCAGTTAAGACATTAAAATGCAGCAATTCACAACTGCCATAGTGCGTGTTACATACTATATATAACAATATGTATTAATGGCATTTCACGTTTAACATTCTCAATAACATAATATACTGTACCTGGATTATAACACACAAAATGATGCTGGTACATTGTTAAACGAAACAAAGGAAACTGCTTAGTCTTGACATTACAGGGTTTCACATTTAGGACAGAAAATGTTTTTTTGTGGTTGAATTTTAATTTGATTTATCATGTCGTAAGCTAGAAACACCATCAATTCTTAGCAGTTTAAAAAAGAACTTGATTTTAACAAGATTTGTTCAGCAGCAGGTGGCAGTGTTTATCTGTTACTCTATGCATAAAAGAGTGTGAAGCCAGCAGTGTAGCCATCATAGAAGCTTTCTTATTTCTTTATTGTATCTTTGCTTCACCCAAAAAGGAAGTGTTTGACAAGTTTGTGTAAATAGTGGCTACAAAATGTGACTGAAAACTTCTACCATGGCTAGTTTGGCTACCACAGAGTGTTTATCAAACCCTATCGTGGGAGCCTTAATCCAAAACTGTCATGATTTAATCAATAAGCAGGTTGGTGCAGGCAGTTGATGCTATAAAGTACATACCCTCATCCTGGACCAATATGAAGAATTTTACTCCAATAATTCTCAAATTTAAACATATGCGGTGTGTAAAAGAAATACTGAATTGTGTAGAGTTAGTTGTTGCTTTTTGTGTATTCAGAAGGAGGGCAGTATTGTAGAGCAGATGCTAATATTTGTATGCGTGAAACCCCAGTCCATGTAAATGACAAAAAATTCAATCATAAACATTTAGAAAGGGCTTTTGTACAATACAATACGGTAACTTGGCACATACAGTCTAAGTATAAAATGTAATTGTGTGAGCATTTCTCTCTGCCTGTAGACTAAAGAAAACTAAAGTTACGGTCTATTCAATAGGGCATTGTTGTGTGGTTTGGGGTTCATGGTGAGAAGGTGGGAAAATGCAGCGTAACACACGCCACATTATACTTGAAAATGGTCTCAAATTTGAGCTTTACAGATCTGAAACATTTTCAAGTGTATGAGATGAGTGTATTTGAGTGGACAGGAACATGTGTATGAACCAGCACTGAGACCATAACTGGGAGCCAGAATCACTGCAACCTTGTGACGTCACCCACAAGAGACATCACAATTGCACTCATGTTCTCACTATTCTCTCTATTCCCTTCTCTGACTTGTTCTGCTGGCCAACAATGAATCAGAGGCTACAACAACACTTGATATTTCAATGCATGTCCGAGTTTTTATTTAAAGATTGGATTTTGTGAGATCAGATCTCTAACACATGGCTTGAAATGGCCTCTTCTGGCTGTATTTGTTTCTTAGTCTGCTGAACTCGCATTTGGATGGATTGCTTCCAAGTAATGGAAAACTAAAATCATACTACAGCTCAAGGGAAGCAACTAATTTAATAATTGTTTTCATTATTGATTAATCCAACCACTATTTCCTAATGGATTGTTTGTTCGGTCTAAAAATAGTGACAATGCTCATCACCATTTGCCCGAGCCAACTGTGATGTCTTAAAACAGTCTTTTGTTTGACTAATAGATAGCAAATAACGCAAATAAATAAGCAAATAAGCAAATAAATCTGCGTGTAGTAGGAGGTGGAACCAATAAATGTTTGGCAAATTACTTTTTACATTTAGTCAATTAATAATAATAATTTTCTGTCGCTCAACCAGCCGATTAATCGACAAATCATTTCATCTATACTCTGGACACTTCCATGTGTTTTTGTTTCAAACATCTGATAGTACAGTAAGTAAGATATATTTTATTTTGCATCTTTCTGCAAGAGAAAATAAGTAGGTTGAATTAAGCTTGTCTGATGGTCAAGTTTGTAAAACGCTTAATGATATGCCCTTATCATAGATAGTTCAGAGAAAATAAAAATACTTTATAAAATAAATTGCCTGGAGGTGGCGCCAATGTAAAAAAAAAATCCTCTTTTTGAAGGATTGTTACCATGGAAACATAGCTCTTAGTTCAGAGTTAGCCTGGCTAACATTTTAGGCTTAAAACAGGTTAGTCTTTATTTTTGTGAAACTGTCTTGCTTATATTCCACTAATCTAAAAGCAAAATAAAAGCTGGCCTAACATAACAGACCTGTGGTTGAACAATGACTTAACCGCTCCCCCTAGTGGAGACTCTGCACCCTGCTAAATGTGATTTTTGTTTGTGAGCGAGTTATAAGTCAATTCCATGGAATTTTTGCATCTAAAAACATTGCATTGAAATGGGAAGTGTAGCTGGAGAATCAATTCATTGACATCCAAACAAACAAAGATATTAATGTTGATATATAAGAGAAAACTTCTGAGAAAGAAAAAGCTGTAAATATTTCAAAGCTCCAAATGTACGGGGTCGATGGGATTGAGTATATTCTAGGACATGATGACATGTATGCAGTAAAGTCATATGCAGGATAATCCATATCCATCTTATGCTGCCACCTGCATCTTGCTGTATATAATAAATAAATTAGCACTGCCATGGAAACTTGCAACTGTTCAAAACACTAGTAAATACGATGATTACATGCCTCAGTATTCCAGCTAAGCTTGGAAAAACCCTGCTACCATAAGCAACTTTTGCACAATTGCGATAAGAAATATCACAATTACAACATGTACATCACAAACTGACAATGAATGTACATGTAAACAACTGTGGAACAGAAAGAATGGAGGAGCTCTTCTGTGATGTCATATACAAATATAACATGATATATAAAGGACTTAAGACATACTGACGATACCTACACGTTATAGACACATTGCTCATACATTCATATATGTCAACACTTAAATATGTATATACAGTATACATGTATATATTCATATGTATACAGATATATCAAAGGAGGAATAAATAGTGCCATTAATGAGGTGAGAGAACCTAGTTTCCATTTTCCTCTCTAGTGAGACAAGTATTCTCCTGGATTCACGAGAAATATGCAATCTGATGTGTGGGACATAATGGTTGAACTACAGACACACGACTTTCCATCTGTCTTCACCCCCTCATTCTCACACTTTCATGGGAATTTGTCTCATAGAACAGCTCCGCCTCTCTTGAGGAGTGACCTGGTGCAGGTTTTAAAAACACTCCCATCGCTGTCCTTCCTGGCACTAGGTCTGGTTTACAGTATTATGCCCAGTAATAACTACAGTGTCTTTCAAAATGTATTGTTGAACTACTGTTGCCTATATGTATTAACTACAGCCTGAATAGTCATATTTAGATGTGATTACATTCTATATATCTGATGGGGTATTGACATATATTGCAATGCTTTAGTACATACAACCAAAAAAGGCTTTGTGATTTGACCCTGTGTGTGCAGAAAGTCAGGCATGACAAAATACTGTATGACACACACACACTTTGGAGTGAGACAAGTGACATGTTGTGTATGGACCTCTGACAAACTGTGTTGATGAAACAGTGGAACTGGATACTGGCCGAATGGCTGTGTCAGGGAATTGGCAGTGGACAACTCTCTGGTGTGACGACTGGAACCTTCTGTTGAAAGTGGGTGGCATCTTTCCCTGGTGATGCATTTGACAGGCCTCTAGTTTGAAAGCGGTAAAAGCACCTCTATGCTGCTGCCAATTTTGGTAATGAGGTGTGTTACAAATACGCTGCTAAATGTATTAACTAATATTACAACAACTGACTGAAACTCTGATTGCATCTACACTAAGCAGACAAAATTTGAAAAGTCATCTTTTTCCTTCCATTAATTTGGAGTTTTTCTCACTCAAAATCGGAGCTTTCTGAAAATGGACTCCAGAGGGGATGAATCTGAAAACTGCATTTTAGTGTGGATGACGAATACCTACTGAGCTTTTGGGAATAAATGGCTTTAAGTCTGTTGAGAGAGTTGGGGACTGTGTAAAAAAGAACTTTCTGTCACTTTGAAACATAAGACAGCAATTAAAAATCATTCTCACTATCGATTCATCTGCCGATTATTTTTTCAATTAATCATTTTTTGTATAAAATGTGACAAAATAGTGGAAAATGTCATGGTTGTTCAACCAACAGTATAAAACACCCAAATATTCACTTTTCATCATCTATAACAATGGATGAATGCATGAAATCCTCAGATTTACCATTATTTAGTGAATGTTTGGTATTTTTGCTTGAAAAACAATGAAAAAAATTAATCGATTACCAGCTGACTCAGTCAGCCCTCCTGACCAGATGTTGGCTGTGATGCTCAGTTTGGTTGCCTGCCGACTAAAAGAGGAGGAAGAAGAGATTTAGCAGGGATCCTATTGTTCAGGCCTTTTAGTAGGAGCCGGAGACCTTCACAAAAACAACCTCAACAGCATAGACAGACGCCATTTTCCCATGTAAACTCCCATGTAAAAATTTTTAAAATTTGCGGGCTTAGTGTGGGCATTGACAATTTTAACTGTAACAAAAACCAGGAACATTATGTTATATTCATTTGAGAAAACACCCTTGCTAAAACATAAACCATACTATATATACACTTTATGAGATAGTAAATCAATAACACAACTTTTTATGAAGCTGCATGTATACTGTATACTGAGACATAGTGAGTACAAAGATTCAATAAAAGAACTGAAAATAAGTTAAGGTCTAACAATGTCTACACAGGAGCAGCAGTTTCAGTGTCCACATAGGCATTCAGGCACGGTACTGAGTGTAGGTCTCCCGCATTTTGGCATTGCTTGTAACCCAACACACAATCAATGTAGCTACACGTGTAAAACGGAAGAATATAGATTTTAAGAGAAAAAAAACACACTGCGGGTCACGTTTCTGCATGTATAGCGGGAAAAACACAAGCCATTACGCAGCCTGAGTAGACAGCTAGATTGATTAAAGTAGGAACTGTATTTCTGTCACGAGAAGGACGACGCAGAAAAACACAGCGCCTCCTGTGCAGTACACAGTACTTTCTAAGTCCATACTAACAACCTAAAATTACCAATTAAACTCTGAAAAATGTGACATTTCTTATTAAGGGTATAATAATTACCTCTAACACACTGAAACTGAACCAGCAGATTGTGTTTAGATTAAAAATGTCTATCATTTTTCAGCCTCTTATTCAGATAATGGAAAGCGGCTACAGGTTACTGATGGTGAGTAAAATGACATTTTGACAGTCCTGTTCTCACCTCCTGCTGCCTTCATACAACAGAAAATTATAATGACTTCAAACGAATGTCACTCTTACTATTTCTCATGCAGCAGGAAACTGAATTTGTAAACAAGCTACTTTAGAAATTGTAAATGAGCTAATTTGACCTTTTCTTCTTTTAAAAGGATATTCAATCCACTGTTCCCCTCAAACAGTGTTCCTACTTACCTAAATGTGATTTGACTTGTGCAAGCAGACTGAGCTCAAACTAAAATAACGTCATAATTAGCTCTATTGAACATTCGTCATATCAGTATCTAAATATGCCTAACTGAACAAACCACGAGGCTCATTAATTTTAATAATAGCTCGACCATTGCCATTGTTGAAGCCAGCTTTAGTGATCCCACTGCTTTGTGTTAATGACTGACAAATGTAATGCTAGCGTCGTCAAACTAGAGGCCAGAGAATCAAGGATGCTGATTGAAATGCTACAGGGAGCTACAGCTTGCATTAGAGTGTGAGTGTTTGTGCATTAAATATCTGTCCCTACAGGTAGAAGAGAAGAGAATTAAGAGTTGAGTGGGCAAACAAAACTGTGAGGGGCTTTTTCAGTTTTCATGGAATGTTTGGGATTTGCTCCATCCATTCACATATCATCGCTCTGTGTAACATACCGGACTTCTTGTGTCTGCAGGTTGCAGGCACATGCATGTGTGGCCCTCTGGACTTTTAATATCTAAGAGTTCATTTGAAATTTATAGTAGTACTCCTGCTGGCGGAGATATCGCTGACATTCCCGGCAGTGGAAAACTATGGAATGATTGTGCTATAATCTTCTATTTTGTACATCTATTTAAGGAAATCTTAAAAATCAGGGTGAAGTTGTTACCTTCTCAACCTCCGGGAATTGAAGGAATGCTTTAAGTAGCTCAGCTCTGAAATCTAGAGCTTTTGGGTACTAGCAGCAAGACGTCTGCACATCTGTGTGGTGTAGAGTTAAAAAAGGGGGATGAGGGGTTTGTTTGTTAAGTATTTTAGATCACACTTGTTGTAGGAGCAGGCAGAGGACTGACAAATTCCCCCTTACAGTGCAGCAGTGACAGATGTGAACTGGATACTGGAAAGAAAAGAGCATGTACGTGTGTGAGATTGAGTGTGTGCATGAGGAATAATCATCTACACAGATAAATGCATGTATGTTTTGTGTGTCAAATGGGTGCTGGTTTGGTCAGGGTGGGGTCAGTCTCCGAGAGCAACTGAAACCTGTAAAAGGCATGATGGGAGGATACAGGGCAGAAGGTCTCCTGCTTTCATTTGGTCTTTAGTTTGCCCACCTCCCCGTTCAGCTTGCCCTCCTTTGCCAGCTTCTCGTTAAGTTGGCACAGTTGGAGAAGGAAGCCGTCATTAGGACCAATTTCTCTCTTCTGTCTCACAGTGGCCACTGCCTGCCGGACATCCATTCTATGGCGCAGCATGAGGTAAGCGACAACCATGGTAGGGGAGCGGCTGTAGCCTTCTCTGCAGTGTACGTACACCTTCCCTGGAGGATACAAATAGAGAAATAGAACAATAAGATGAGTATGCTGTATGTGGTGCAAGGCTGGTTTCATGAGAGTCACAAAAACATACGCCGCAGAGAAATTCTGAGTTTTGTTAGACATTTTAAAGGAAGGGCTGGCAGTATTCTACAGTATCTATATTTTAGTGTCAACAAATCCCACATAAACACTAAAAACAACAATATATTAACCCATCAATGCCTTCTCTGAGGCTCTCAGCTATATGGACATACAGATTTAATAACCACAATGTGTGTGTTTATAGTGATGAAGGAACATGTCGCTCAGTGTAATGATGTGGCCGATTGATGTGTTTTTTAATATTTGCAGCTCTATGGCACAGAGGAATAAGATATATCAGGGAAATACTGGTTAGTAGGATCAATTAATTGTTGGAGACAGAGGAGAGGAGGAAGACAAATGAGGAAAGAAAGAAGAAACAATTTAAACAAAGAAGAGTAAGAGGGTTGGGGAACATATGCTGTGATCAAACTTGCCTAGCAAAGCATCTTCTGTGCCAGGAGATGCAAATACAAGACCTGACCTCTGCTGCAGACTCGGCAAAGTCAATCATCTTCGCTGCAGCCGCATCCTACAATGAACCCACATCCTGCAAGTAATCTGTGCTGTCTGTGTGTGCGCAGAATCCATGTATGTTCTCTGTAATGAATTTGTATTTTTATCGTTGTGTACCTCTTAAATGCGTATATCATGACTTGTTTGTGTGTCTCTATCTGACTTACACTTTCATTAGTGACTAGCCAAAACCCATGAGGAATCTAGCTTGGCAACGTTTGCAGAGCAGCTGATGTGCCGGGCTCAGGTCAGATCTGCAGATTCTGCACTTTATTTGAAACCAAACACCTCTCTCTGTCCCTCACCCCAGTATTATCCCCAATTCTCTCCTCTCCTCTGTTGTATAATCTCCTTCTATCCTCTCCTCCTCTATACTCCACCCAGAACAGCCTGCTGCCAATGAAATGACCTCTTCAATACCTAATCACCCTGCCTGCCACAGATCAATGTTGATTCTACTGTATCCTCTTGTTAAACACGCAGAATCTCTGGCTCACAACTTCACTCATTTTCTCACTCCAGCGCTCACTCGCTAGTAGGGCTGTCACTTGTAATTCAAAATAAGAATTTTCAGACAAACGTGGAAGAAAATTACACATTCAAAATGTATAATTTATGGATGCAAAACACAGCTTAAAGTAGTCTGCCTTGTGGTCCAGAAGATGGAACATTTCATATCAGCTTGACTTATCGCATGTCCTACTGATCAGTATACCAGGGGCGTGTCTAGAGGGGTGGCATTTGGTGGCAACTGCCATTTGTGAAATCTGACAGGCCACCCGAGGGGCTACCCCAATTTCCTAAACTGTGACTAGGTACGTGCGCCAGTACAGTCAAAGGTGTCACCTTAGATCGAAACGTACCTCTCAAGTTTCTTACGATCCCTCTCATATTAGCATAATTTACATTTTACAGAAAGTTAACCGACATCACAGGTAAAACAACTAATTAATCCCCTTTCACGGTAGGTATTTAGTGTAGTCGGTGATGCTAGAGCTCTAGTGCGGCATTTGGAGGCAGTGAATGTCATATGCAGCTCCTTTAATTAGCTACAGCTGAGTAAATCTAACAGTGACATTTGTCATTAGAGCTTCTGGTCTAATGACAAGATTAAGATTAAACCTAAAATCCTACAGGTTGGTAAGTTATTGTTAAACTATGTAAGTTATAATTAAATGTGCAGCTCTAGATTTCTGAAAATCACAAACTGTAGAGTTGAACTGAGATTTTAAAAGAGGCTCTGTAGAGTCATGTGATACCTTTGTTGGTTCATCACTGAGACAGACACCTTTCAAGTTACACATAGTGATTTGATCCACTCTGAATACGGAAATGATTGATTAGTACAATGTGCTCATAATTCTGTTGAGTTTCTACTTACTTAACATTCAGATAAACATATGCAGCCTTTAAACATGACCAATACTACTCAAACAGTAACCTCATGTCTTCATTATGGCAGACTCATAGCAGCAATGCACAGATGCAGTTCCTCATTAAAATCCTGGATCCAAGACCTTTCCAGAGTTTGCAGCTAGGGGTCACAAAATGTCAAAGATAATTTTGCACATAGCACAAGTAAGACAGTTCTTCCTAGTTCTGCTCCTTTATCTCTCATTCTCCACTGCTCTCCTCTCCTTCACACTCCATGTTACAGTAGCTCTTCACTCCTGATTTACCACAGAGTTGGTAGACCTTTGCCAAACTGCCTGGGAATTAAGATGCTTGTCTATGTCAAGGCTGACAATAAATCCATCCCATAAAACACAAGGTTAAGCACACTAATTAAACACATCCCTCATGTGCGGTGACAATCTAACTAAATTTGGTTGTAGCTCTGGGAGAGCTGGGCGGAGAGATCTTCTTGGTGGAGGCTGAGGCCTCCCGGGATGTATTGTTTCTTTACTCTAGTCTAAATATTCAGCTTTCAACACGTATAAAATATTAAAACTCACCCGACCATGTAGCTATATCAAGTGGCTAATTTTTGACCATTTGTTATACGCAATTTCATTACAGTTTTTTTCTGTTACCCAGTCCAAAAGTGTTGCATCATCTGCTTAATAAATGAGGTGAATTGGGCTTTGGTGCTACAGGTGTGTTATGTGTGGAACATTTTGACGGTGTTGATGTCCAGGGACATGATCTGATAATGGAATATGGAGCAGGGCTCAGGAGTGTCAGATTTAGACTGAGATGCTCAGGGCTGTCATGACTATCTCCTCATCTTCACTTTAAAATCCACTCATATTGAACCATTAAAATATGCCTTTGCCATTAGCCATACTTGACATATTTGCCATTAAAATATACTATGCCATTTTGGATCCTTTGTTGAACAAGCAACAATAGGAGCTTGTTTTTAGATCTTAACTTGTAGAAACAAATTACTTTCATGTGGGAGCTACTAAAGAGAGAAAGACACTGTGTTTTCCTTTGATCTCTTCTACCTTTCAGGGATTTTAAGACATAAATTCTCAATTCTCTGTCAGTTTTATGTGCATTCGAACGTTTTGATCACATGTCAATTTACACTTTCTACCAATATCTGCTAATAACATTTTCATGGTTATTTTTGCCATACTGACGCTGACATTATTACTGTATATAGTCTTTTTCTGATTCATTTTAACTAATACATTTTAGCTAAACTTTTCCAAGAGGCTGCAATCCCTGTTATTGTAACTGTGTTGGAGAAACAATGTAAAATGTGTGCAGCGACACAAATTGAGAGCAACAATGACTAATCATCACCTTTTAAGTTGATATGGAGAACAGTTGCTTATTTCCACAACCAGCAGTTACCAAGCAAGTTTATCATTCATTTAGATCAATGTTTCTGACCACCTGACCAACGTAAGGGCAATATTCGCTCTCCTTTTAGCTCTTTCTCTCCACCAAATCCTGGCTCTTTAGCTACTATTAAATTCTCCAGTTTGTTCACCTGCTACATGACACTAGCTTTGTCCCTTTGGTGCTGAGCAGGTGGTGATCTGTGAAGAAAATGATGGTATGAGAGCGACGAGAGTGAAATAAAAAAGAAAAGGTGCAGGAAAATAAACAGGACTGAAAGATGTTAAACTGAAAGATGCTAAAATGCTCTGTAGAACTCAGAAGAACTGCAGTCACGTGACAATTCTCTGTGGGTTCATTATGAGCAATAACATAACAACCTGTCGTGTGAACCAATGCTCTTATTAAAAAAAATATTACATCAAGCATCTAGCTCATTAGCCCAATGAAGTGAGCAATGGCCCGAAACAGAATCAGGTAGAACATAAATGACTGCAATTCATTGTGGCTGGAGCTGAGCTTAAAATCTCCACATATTATACCTCACAGCTAAAAATAAACTCACCTTTGCCATTATTGTGTGATAGGGCCTTGTCAATAAAATCAGCCCCTTCCTCAAAGAAGGCACTGAGGTGGAACTGCACGGTGTCATTGGCCTGGATACCATGGTACGTGATGCCCGTGCCGGCGTAGAACTCCGCACTGGTGTTGACATGCATGAAGGAGGTGCCCTCCGCCACGTTGAGGACGTGTGTTACTCCAAGTTTCTGCAGACGCATTGCATTCTGGGCTACAAACCTGAGTGGGCAGGATAAAATTCAGTATCAGAGTAGAAAAATACATTCATTTTAATTCCTTTAGCAAGGTTCTGATATCTGTGACAAGTCTGCTGCACTTAAAGTTTGTAAACTAGTAAAAACTTGTGCCTCTGTTGATGGTAATAAAAACCTTTTGTGCACTCACATCACAAAATGATGAGTTTACAGCTGCAGAACAAGACATCTAATACAAATAACAGCACTAATAATAACACCTGACAGATACAGCAAGGGAATGTGTCAGCACAATTTATTTTAAAGTGATATGTTGACAATGTGGGTTGCATCTTTCACGACAACTCTGCATACGTTTTAGTGAACGCTGTGCTGGCAGTACCACTTGATACACAGCCAAATACTGTATATCTGCAGGGAGGTGTAAAAGATGTTCTGCAGGTTGTTGCCTTAAAAAAGTACTCAAAGGTGTCTTTTGCTGCATGTCATTCCTAAGTGTTGAGTACTAAAAGTCAGCAAGAATGATGACTTTATTGATTATAGCTTTTATTAAATAAAAAAATACAAGCCAAATGAGCAGAGCTAAGTAATCTTATTGTGTATGACTGTTATTTTCCTACTGGTCATTTATGTCCCCTGTGCCTATAAAAGTGATAAAGGTGTTGATTCTCTTGCCTTAACACAAAAAAAGAAAAGCTGTCTACCCCACACAGTCCTGAGAAAAGGTCTGATTAAATTAATGACTAAATTAATTACATTTACAATGATATAAAGCTTGATAGACATACCATAGAGATGTTGGCCATCTATCCACTGGACCAGAAAGTTACAAGAACTACAACGGATGCACACACTTGTGTGGCATTATTATGAAAAACTGCTTCTGCATGCCCAAGTGCTTAAGAGGAAAGCATGGTGCTCTAAAACAAAGTAACAATAGTCAGGAACAGGAAGGAAGTATGAAGAGTGAGGCAGAGGATGGAAACAGGGGAGCAATGTAAGCAGGAGGAAGAGAAAGACTTAACCAAGAACATTTTCTTCTTTTCATTTCAAGCAGGACTAGAGCCTAAAAGAAATGGCTATAGAGTTTCGTCTTGATCTCTTTATTCTCTGCCAACTTTACCTCCGTCTTTATCTACTCAACTTCCAGGAAACAATGTATCTGCTCCTGTTCTACTCTTCTTTGTTTGTAAGAACTACAGTGCCGCACATTAGGCCTATAGAGAGCAAACAAACCAACACAGCTAACAAACCGTAGCAAAGCAATACAGGGTTTTGGCTGCTCCGGCCTGCCTGGCTCAATGCCTGTCCACTGTCACGATCCAACCCGGCCAAAGGCACTGGCCATTGATTCGAGATAAAATACCTCTTTTGTATATGTTACATTAAAGTTTTATGGAACATTTAGTGTCACCAATTAGCTGTACAGAATTTATGTTTAAATAACAAAAGCTGTGCCATATTGCTGCTATACAGCTAACAGAAACACTATTTAATGCTTAAAAAACTAGGAGCTGAGTTATTTCATAAAGATGCACAAAAATTGGAATTATACCAAAGCTGTGATCACTCATACAATGTCAAACATATGGTTAAGCAACAAAATGTTATTGTTTTAAATTCTAAAAAGCTGTCTTTATTTGCTTTATTTTTATTTAGACCACAGAATAATACATCTTCATTTAAGACGCTCAGCCTGACAGCGCTGTGTGCTTACAGTCAATATGAGGCTGGTGAGGCGAGGCTAGGTGACCCTGGACAGCTCCCCAGAGGTGGTGGCTGCAAAGCCCCCTCTGCAAAGAACTAATAAAAAAATCCTCCCTGCCACCATTTTGCTTTACAGCCATAGGAGAAGAGATGAAGGAGGCCATCTGGTTGTGTGTCATCTGCAGGGCAGAGACTCCTTCAGATGTGAGAACTCCAATCAGCTACGCAAGACATTCATATTATTCCACATTTAATTCAGAATAGGTCTGGTATATTTACACGTGAGCTCATGTGCACATGATTGAATAAATGCTTACATGTACAGTATGAGCACTTACAGTGCAACAAAGGTGCAGCCTGTTTCAAGCATGTACATCTTGTGTGTGGAAGGAGAAGTGACCGTACTGACGTACCTCAGCAGCACTGTCCAAGTTTACTGTACCTCCACAGGACACAATGCAGAGGCGCACTAGGTTCAAGTGAGTTCACAGCCAATGGCTCTCTTCCTTTTTACCTGCCCTGTCCCAGCCTCCTCACCCTGGGATCTGCAGTCCCACAACATCCATTATTAAAGACCAGCTTCACAAAGAGCCAACATGTTCCTCAAAGCAAACAACCACACCTTAAGTGTGTCCCTGAGCTGCACACGGTGGTTTCATAGTGCTGACTACGACTGATCTCAAATCAGTGTAAGAGGGTTTGAGTTCGGGAAAATACAGCCATAATCCATTTAAGGGGTGGGAACATTTTACTGACTTGTTCAATAAAGTGCCAGAGATGAATCATTTTTAAAACTTTTTTTTGTATCACTGGAGTGGTGCTGTTTCCCCCCTTGCCCTCTCATTCCCAGATGTCTTCTATTCATCTGTTTTGGATAATTTACTGCTTAGTCTCTCTCTAGGATTACCTTTCAGCAGAATGTATACTAGCAGTGGGTGATATGGATTAAAGTTCTCTGTCACAGAACATAAACTTTAATATTGCAATTAAGATATATATTTCAGTACAAAAATATTAAGAGATGCAGATGCTCCCATACATGACTGAATTATAATGTATTTTCAAGACTGCCAGATGAACAATCTTATATTTAATTTATAGTCCTGAACTGAAAAAGTCGCTTATAGATCGGAGCCTAAAATGGGCCATGGGCCCAATTCCCTATGGAATACCATGATAAGAGGCGTTGATGAATATTTTTTCAAGGACAAAGCTATCTTTTTCTCATTTGAGTCTTAAACTGTAATCGAATAACTGAAGTGTGTGAAATGCACCACATATGTGTTAATTAGTGCATTTTGTACTTTTATGTTTGAGTTGTAACAGGGTACAACTAATAGGATGCATCAGCAGAAAGCATTAGTAGGTCCCAGTGTTGGAAACAGTGGACAAGGTGCAGGCTTTCATCAACAATCAATACCACCTCGCCCTGACTGAGCCATTTGTAATATCCTGTTACATCACACTGTCCTTTCAGCTTACTAATTACAATATCTATTTTAAATATGACACAATGCTGTCCAAGTATATTAAAGGGCAATCAATAAACTGTTGTCAGTTCATGGTAGTTTCATAATACTTACACTGTTTTTCGTAATAGTTAAATAAATAAATAAAGCAACACAATAAACAGAAGGCTTCAAATAACCTCCACGATCAGTGATCGGTGATTGATGAGTATGGTTCGATACTGTTTCCATCAATCGGCGACTGGCCATAAAAATCCTGGCCGGAGCCGCCTTAGTTAAGAGTACTTTAAACGTTTACTAAAGACTTTGTTCTTCATAATCAGGGAGCATAATTTCTACAAACGTAATCATAAAACTGAGAGCACATTAGAGTCTCTCTTTCAAGCCTACACTATTGTTTGATCAGCTTCAGCAAAGCACAAGCCTGCCAGCACTTTGTTTGGAGACTTGGCCGGACAGATTGGCATATTCAGATTGATTTTGTTGTAGCACTGAGGTACAGTAATGTGCTTGTATTCCATCCTGCTCGCCCTCCTCCACCACTCTCTTGGCAGTGACTGGAGCCAAATGATGGACTGCACAGAGACACTACGTTTCTCAGGGGCAACCCTGAATCCGTTCTCTACCATGAATCCATAAAAGTGACATTAGGAGCTGCTCTGTAAAAGCTTATATTATATTACAGCACAGCAAAATATCTTTAAAAATTACATTTCCCGTAACTGTTTTTTCTTCACTGAGTGTTCCAACAAATTTGACACTTG
The DNA here is from genome assembly GCA_024633595.2 of Lepomis macrochirus. NCBI lineage: Eukaryota > Metazoa > Chordata > Actinopteri > Centrarchiformes > Centrarchidae > Lepomis > Lepomis macrochirus. The sequence continues at coordinate 7,977,380 of JALXJV020000023.1, forward strand.
ATACCCGAAATGATTTTTGATACGTATGCTATTTTAGGATTTTTTTAGATTTAAAAGCAAGAAACCTGGAAGGGTGCATACAATGTTAGATAACGTTTCTGGGTGACAACATTAAATTAGTTCTGTATTTTCGATCTTATAAGTGACTCATTTACTATGTTTTGGGGGTGTATTTCCCACATACTGCCTATAAAAACATGGATCAATTGGATCAAGATTCTGTTTGTTTGTTTTTTATGTTATGTGTTTCTGTAAATAAAATAAAAAAGCAAACATTCAGCCGATTACTGCATTTATCCCATAGTATCCCAACTATCGTTAAAAGTAGCCTATTGGCCTCAAAAATCCAGTATCGTGGAGCAATAGATCACGTAAGTAAACACGGTTTGTTTGGGGTTTGAAACAGACTTATTTTTACTTAGTTCTTATCAAAAATGTTGTTAGATTATGTGAGCAATACATCATATGAATATCAGCTTCTAATTACTATACAGTAAGGAATAAAAACTGTTGTGTGGGCTATTTATTTATCATGCTGGTGCATATATACCTACAATATCCATAAAATATGTCTCATTGAAATGTTTACAGATGTGTACAGATTGTGTATTATACAATCTGTACACATCTGTGCAGGAAGAAGCAGGCACAGGCTGTACTGGAACAGCGAGCTGTAAATTCCTAAAGAGTGGGCATGTTCATTACAAAGCCAATAGCATCCAGCCTAACAACAACCATGGATTTATGGTTCTGCCTCTGCCATGTTTAATATACATACAAAAATACACTGTATCTATACGTTTGTGTGCTCAGCACCTTTCACGGAAATTATATCACAAAGACAATATATTGATATTAGTACACAGCATGTCAGCTGATCTGTTACAAGGAACTGGAGTAAAAGTTTGTCCACAGAGCAGGACATGTTCCAGTCAGTGCACATCTTGGTCCCTATGCCTTCAAAAGCTGAAATGATTAGGCACTTTATCGATCAGCTGATTAGAAAAAAAAATTGTCAAGTAATTTTGCAGTCAAAATGCCAAACATAAGTTTCAGCACCTAAATCATGAGTATTTTCTGTTTTTCTTTGTCTTATGTGAAAGTAAACTGAATATCTTTTGGGTTTTGGTCTGGTGAAACAAGCAATTTCAGGTTATAGGAATTGTGATTGTATTTTTTCTTACATCTTATAGTCTATAATAATGAATTGAATTGTTAGTTGCAGCCCTAAATCTTTTAGAAATTCTTCTCAAAAATATTTGTTTGTGTGTTTATGTTAAAAACCAACTAACTGATCATTAACTGATCATGTTGGTCAAACAAAAACTAGACATTACATTACCTTCAACATTCATTGTTTTATAATATTTCATATACTAATTAATCGAGAAAATTAGTAACAGCCTCAAAAATTACAGTATTGATTGGGCTGTATTGCTCAGCACCTTTCACAATGTGATAAGTGAGCTTGGATATCAGGATGTAGAACTGCAGCTGACGATAACTTTTAAAAATGATTAATCCGTCCAATATTTTCTGCATAATTTGTTTGGCACATAAAATTTTCAAAAAATTGTAGAAACCAACAGTCCAAACTCCGAACGTATTCAGTTTTACTAACACATAAGACAAAAGAAAAGCAGAAAAAGCTCACAACTGAGAAGGTGAATAATGTTATATCTGACATCTTTACTTTGAAAATAACTTTAATAATCAAGTATCAAAACGGTAGCAGATTAGTTTTCTCTTGAGAGACTAATCAATTAATCACCTAATTGTTTCCTCTCTAGAATATAAAAAATAGCTTAGAACAGGTGTATTATCTCTAATGTAGGGGGATCTCTAAAACTACTAGTACAAGTGATGTTGTGTTTTTTGTCTCACTCCAACATAAATGGTTACTGTACCTGAATTAACAAGAATTTGGGTTATAAAGGTGTATAATGCTCAAAAAGTTTCATTCATCAACTCAATTTACTCTAATTTAGGCTATTTAGCCCCAATTCACAACAGTTTTCTCATTCTCACACTATTTATATAGAGCAAGTCTAGACTGTACTCTTGTTAATATGATTTACAGAGACCCAACAATTTCCACCCTGAGCAAGCACTTGGCGACAGTGGCAACGAATAACTCCCTTTTAACAGGCGGAAACCTCCAGCAGAATCTTTTCAGGGGTGGGATGTGAATTCCGAATTTGGATTTCTTACAGTAGGCCTAATAAATAATAAACAAATTTGACGACATATACTTTCACAACTCATTACACTTTATTGATCTGCAAATTATATGCACAGCCTTGCTGCAGGACAAACAGCAGAGCTGTATTGTTTGTGGTTTACGGTTGTCGAGGTAGGTGTTCGCTGAGTTTAGCTTTACTTCACCACATTTCGGCTCATAACAACAGCGCATCCCCACTCTCTACTACAAGGCTGCAAAATTCACGTGCTCTCTCTCATCTCCCTCTTTGTTCTGCAGGAACCCACCAGACCGCCTGCTGTGTTGGGTTTTTTTTTTCAGCGGATCATGAATGAAAACAAACCCCCTTTTTAGATGTGATGACTGCTGTGGCCCTGCAGCCCAGCTGGACGTAATGGGAGCGGCTCGATGAAGACGTGTTTACATGGCAGTGACAATAATAATAGAGGGATTCATTGAGTAAAAAAAACATCTCCATATTTGTGTATGCGCGTCCTCAATCCGGGGGTGGGTCACTATGATTGTACGTCCTTTAAATGGAAATAAAATCGATTATGCTTCCAAAATACGGATTATTATCATGTTACACTATTACACAATATCCACCTGTCTGGCTGCTCATGCTTGTTGACGCCGCTGGGAGGCTATTTCGGGGACAACAACACCATTTGTTGACAACAACAGGCTGTCGCTTTGTCCACGGTGATAGCGGAGACACCAAAATAACAAGCCCGCCCTGCGTGCGTGCTGCCCGGCATGCGACACTGTTGTCATTGTCGCGTCTGGTCGGAGCGTCTTAAAATAACCTCCCACCTGTCAGTGTCAGACGCCGTCACCGACAGCATAATAATTCATCGCTTTTGAGGAAGTGATAAATGACTCACGCGTTACCGATGTATATTCTCGGGAAGACCTCGTTGAAGTGTTGTGTGGGTAAGCTGTAAAAGCCGCTGCCGTTGGACAGGAGCTCGTTGAGTTGTTGGACGGTAACCTCGCTGCCTGGAACCGGGACTTCAGCCGGTGGTGGTTGTTGCTGCTGCTGCTGTTTTGTGGGACTCAGGTGTTTCTTCATGGCGCTTCTTCTCCCAAAACTACTGTTAGATTACAGTCAACTCCAGACTCGTGAGACCTTTCCGGTTATTCATCTGCATTTTACCCTCGCACGTGAGTCGTGCGCGCGGCGTCTCCTTATCTACAAAGGTGTCTGATGAAGCGGGAGCTCTACAGTTTTCCTCCTCCAACGTCAAGCGCGAGGGAGTTTTATAATGTAGCTCCGGTCAAAACCTTCAAAGTAAAAGATAGATAGCTAGATCGATAGACAGTGGTGTGATGTAACCTTTTTTATACAGTTTATGAATGTATAATTATTCAGTACACTATTCAGAGGGAATATTATAACCTACTTTTTACTCCAATTTATCTGACTGCTTTGGGCTGCTTTGCAGATTTATAGGCTATTAACAATGCAAAGTATAATTTAGTAAATAAATATTATATGTAATGTTATTATGGTCAAGCAACCCAGCAAAATATTCCCCCATGGGCCATTCTGCATAATGAGTATTTTTACTTGGTACTTTAAGTATACTTTTATGCCAATAGGCCACTTTTGTACCTTTAATTGAGTAAGATTTTGAATAAATATCTAGTAAATATCTGACCTCAGCTTTATTCTCAGTTAGCTGTATTTTTCTGTTTTTATTTTATTTCATGTGTATTTTCATATTGTGTTGTTTCTGGAGAAGTTGCCTGTCCTGCACAGAGCCCTAACTCAACCATATCTGATAGCTCAGAGATGAACTGGTACTCCAACTCTAAAAGGTTATCAGCCAACATCAGTATTGGCCCTCACTAATGCTCTTGTGGCTGATGGGAACACATCCCAACAGATAGGTTGCAAAAATAAGGTTGAAAAACCTGAAACCAGAAGAGGCTGGCTGTTATATCAGTAGTGTAATAGGTATATTTTTGGGGATGACACATTAAACAAGCACAAGTCCAATATTCAGGAGTCGTATGCTTTTGAAAAAAGATGTTGAGGGCAACTCAACTGAGGATCACTTGCTGTATGCCCTGCATAGAAAACAGTTAGTGACTTCAAACTGTTTTCATATGATTTATCTTCACAATTTGTCCATTTTTTACATTAATGTTAGCTGACGCTTTTATCCAAAGCAACTCAGTTGCTATTCATGTCAGAAGTTGCACGTCTGGAGCAAATAGGGATTAAGTGGCTTGCTCAGGGACACATTGTTGGTGTCACAGTGGGAATCAAACCCAGGTTTATCACACCGAAGGCTTGTGTCTTGTCCAGTGCACCATGACCACCCATTTACCACATGCATTTAAATTTCTTACACGTAATATTCTTTTATTCTCATTAGTATTTATGTTTTGCGTAACAGTATAGACTACATACACAGTCAGTTCTTTTTTTCCTGTACAAGAATCGACCGTGGCAGACGTTAGGCCCGTTGTGCTTTTATTTTACAGAAAAACAGCGAAACTTCCGGTATTATTCTGTCTGGTTATGGCTCACTTGATGCAGCTGCTTCTCGCCACCACTATCTCCAGCAGACACACCCCACCGGCAGTCAGACACTCAGGAGACGGGAGCTGGACAAGATGAGGACAGTAGCGACACACGCCAACATTAGAGGGTAGCGTGCTGCCTTCAAGTGTTGCTCGTTTCAAAATTAGACCCGCCACTCATTTTGGCTGGGCTTCATAACACAATAGGTAGCCTGTTTAGTCTGTCATAGCTACATAACTATGAGTTCCTGCTTTACAGATCAGCTGTTTGATATGTGCTAATTTTGAAGATAAACTAGACACATGACTACAGTTTGGAGTCCAACTAATGGTTTTTCTATGCTGATGCCTTGTCATAAGTTCATATCAATCTATATACTTTAGGCCAATAATTGGTCAGATCCTCCTGCTTTCTTTCTAATTTCTTGTCACAAGTATATAGACCTACAAATAAATAACTCCTTATGACACCATGTTTAATTTATAGTGAAGCAGTGGTGTATCTTCATACATTTAGTTCACAACTGCCATGCTTGTGTGTATCTTTAGACAGGTATCCTCAGCTGTGTATACTGGGTTTCAGTACCGATATATCTATGTAATGCCAGAAATTAATGTATCAATAAATTGTGTCTTCAATGAGTGCCTACTCGGATCATTCCCAAAGAAATGAGATTGAGAATTATGACCTGGGAGATGTTAGTTCAAGTTCTTAAGGCAAATTAAACTTTTAGGTTGTAGACATTAACAAGAAACATTAACACAAACATGCATAATTAGAAAACTTATTTTTAATGTGACAAAAGTGTGACGTCAAAGGTAGGAAAAGAACATGAAAAAACAAAAGAAAGAAAATAAAGATAAAAAAAGAAAAATATCTTGGAGATATCAAGAGAAAGATACCCAAGATAACAGTTTACTATCATCTCAGTCATCACCTTAAAATAAGAATAATAAAAAGAAGAAGAATGTCAGACAATGGGTGAAGAACTGTAAACCTGCACTTTATGTATTGTTTGTCTTACTAATAAAGTAAATGACATCTCCTTATTTCCAAACATGCTTAATGAACACATTTCACACCTCTTGATAGATGTATTGACTCTGGGAACCCCTAGATGTCAGCACAAGCCTTTGTGATGTTAATGTATGCTGAGATGGAAATGCTATTTTTATTAGGCCTTGTAATGCTTGTCAAATTAATGCAATTCCCATCACGAGCAAGCACATGGTGAAGGTGTCAAGGGAAAACTTCATTTTAACAGGCAGAAAGCAGAACAGGCAGAAAGCAGAACCAAAACTCAGGGGTGATTTCAGAATTTGGATTTCTTACAGCAATATAGACCAATTTAAGGACATAAGGCTTGACAACTCATTACATATTTTTTTTACTGATCTGCAAATTCTAAGCTCCTTGCTGCAGGACACACAGTATAGCTGTATTTTTTGTTGAGTTGAACAGTCTAAATAATAGTGCTCAACCAATCTGCATGGTACTTACTGTAATGCTTACAACCACAAGATGGAGCCACATGTCCATCAAATCAGTACACTGGTACAACAATTAAACATATGAAACTATACATTTCAAGGTCAAGGTTCTTTCCCATGAGGGGAAATGTGTTATGCAGCTAGGTTCACATAATGACAGACATATAGCTGCAAAAGGACACAGACAGAAACAAAAAAAACATCAACAACAACATCAGTACTACATCGCATAGCTAGTGCAAGGAAATGGAATTGCATACATGGTATGCAAGTGTGCAAATATGCAAATGTGCCAAGGTAATGCAAGGAATACAGTCAGAGAGCTATTTGTTATTGAGCATGCTCATGGATGGTCCTGGCTTTCCAATATAGCATTAGCCCTCCTTCCTGTTATAAATGACTGAACGCGTGGCCTGACTTCTTCCCTAAGACTTTCAAGTCTATTCTTGTTGGACAGATTTAGGTTTCCAAACGTAGCAATAATATAAAAGGTTAAAACAGATTCAATAAAACTTCTGTAAAACAGAGTCATAATCTCAGTAGAAATGTTTAGAGTTTCTTAGAAAAAAAAAGTCTTTGCTGGACCTTTCTTGAGGTAGCACCAGTATGGGATTCGAAAAACAATTTGTTATCCAGAACATTATCCAGCAATGTAACATTACAACAATCCAGGGCATTCAGTCATGATCAGCAAAACATAGATCTCATCCAATAAAAATGACTTGAGAATGAATGATTACTGACCGCTGCTGATTAAAAAGTATCTCTTATCTATTAGGTTCACACATTTCTCCACAAAGTTAGTTTTACTTCAGTCACTTTGGTGTATTTGTGTCAGCTTTTTCAAATGTTGTGTAAGTCTTCTTTTTACACAACAAACAAAGTGTTTCTTATTTAAAGTACACAAACACAGGACACGCTATGGACTATATGCAGTCAGGGTTAACCCTATGGAAGCGTCTGAGTTTTTGCAGTCTCTCCTTATAGATCCTGGACTGGGTCGGTTGAGTTAGTAGTTTGCAGGTGTTGGCCTCAAAAGAGCACAGCATAAATAAATTCGGTTTGACTTGATGTTACTCGGACACTCTTGACCCACTTTGCTGAAAGCGCCATGCCAGTCATCATTTTTGTGTTTCCATGGCAATGTAAGGCGATGCAATGCAATACCATGGCAACAAAAAATAAGTTCCCTGTTGTGCACACACCTGTGTGTGTGTGTGTGTGTGTGTGTGTGTGTGTGTGTGTGTGTGTGTGTGCACAGACAGAAATCCAAAATAATATACATAACTATGTTTTCAGTAGTGTATACAGACCTTCCATAATAACTATGTTATGTGAAGTTATGTTATGTTTTTATTACCTTAGAATGAGCCATTTCTATATGCACACAACGCGGGTCCCCTTGCATGGAGGTTGCCCTGTTGTTTCTACAGTAGCCTAAATGGACAAACCGTGCTGCAGAGCGAGTTTCTTCACCACACTTAATAATTGTGAAGAACAACAAAAACAACAAGTAATGTTAGTAGTAGTTGACTGGTTTGTTAGAAATATGAAAAGAAGAAGAAATTTGGACAATTACAGGACCACATATATTATTTAGCACAAGAGCTGACAGAGAACATCGGGCACCATAGGTTCTGTTATGCTTGTAGAGGTGACTGATTCATGTGGTGTTGGATAAATCAAGATCTTTTTGTCCTCTTTAAATCTTTATTGAAAAAAAAGGAAATAAAGCACACATGGGACATAAATAAGTATACAGAACTTTGCTATGTGCAGCATGTGCATAAATTAATATTGTAAGGGCAGAAAATTGTTTTTCTTCTTACACTTATTATCCATTTATGCAAGTACTTATAATAGTGCTATTTTTCTCTTATTATTATTATGTCTTATACATTGTTTAAGCTTCAATGTGTTCCTTGTATTATTATTCTTATTATTATTCTCATTCTGCTAGTCTGTCCACATGTGTGTAGGGTTTAGGTCAAGGATGTGGAGTTGTTTTCTGTTCCTCTCCTGTTTTGTCTGGGACCAGGCAGAGCAGGCAGAGGATCTTTTTGTTCCCCAAAACATAGATACCCAGACTGTGTAAATGACTATGCACCGCTTTGTTCTTGGCCAGACCTTAGTGACTGTCTTAGAAGACAGAACCTCTGGTCCAGCTGATTTTGTTGTAGTACTTCTCTGCTTATTCTCTTTTGTTAAATAAATTCTTCAAAGACAACGGTTGGTTGTAACTCAATTATTTGCCTAACCTCTCACCAGGAATCTAAATTTCCACTACAAATGGAACATGACAAAATTCAGTTCTGCACAAAAGATGCTTTACTCTCAAGTAATGAGCTACTGAAACATACATTAATGGTAAGTGTTACCAAGATCCATTTTGTACAACAGTACCCAAAGTTCACTATTCCATTCTTAAATTTATATTTCTAAACCCTTTCCAAAAACCCATTCCTTCCTCACTCTCCTGGCTCCCAGCTCAGCTGCATCTACACAACTGGTCTTGATCAGCTCATCATCCCTCCCAGTCTGCTCACCTGCTTCTCATGCCATCAAACTGCAGTATATCTACCTTTTCAACCACTTGTCCCCAGATTGTTGTTTTTACCTCAGTGGAAGTGGTGGCCAGATTATTGAAAAGACTTCTGCTCTTTGAGATTTAGTTTCCTCGTATCTAACCTTTTGTTTTTTGTACCTCAGGGGCATCCACCTGCTTCCCTGTCTCCTGTTTACTTTCTGCTGGACAGCCAACCATGCAGCCACACTTCCTCATTCACCCCTTTCTTGTGCCAGCCCTTCCGCCATTATTCTCGAACTGTAACTGCCTTTGGATCTCCAACCCCTGTCATCTATCCTAATATCTGTTTACAATAAAGACTCTTATCTTTAATAATTCCCTGTCTGAGTCCTGCATTTTAATCCAGTCTGAACCCCCTTAACAGTAACATAAAAATGCAGACTAGATCAATTATGGTGGGGTGGTTCTGCAATACGGGCCACCAAGAGCCCCATCTGGCTGACAGAAGTCAAGCCTTAACATTGATTTATTAGCATTTTTATTGACAGTCTCTCTTCCCTCATTCTGGATCATGATGCTGCATGACCAGTTAATTGGATGACCACCACCTGAGTCCTGCTGCAAATCAGCTATCAGTGACAGGCAGTGGACTTATAATGCACACTCAAATCTGATTTGAAAGGACCCTGTTCTGACTTATATGTGATATTGGCTTTGTTATCTTAATATGAAAAACCTGCACGGAGTCTGTAAATGGCTGATTTGAGCAACAACATCTGAGTCCCACCTGTAAATCTGCAGATTACAAAAACTGATAAGCATAGATGTAATGTTTAAAGTCTGTATTTTTGTTTTTCACCATAGGACTGTTAAGATATGAGGCCCTGCCAAATGTGTTTGTTAATGTAATAAAAATTTAAAAAAATTTTAATTGGGGGATCACTTTTTTTCTTTTCTTTTTTTAAAATAAATTGGTAGAAGAGATTGTCAGCGGCTTCATTTTTTTCCCCTCTACATTTGTCACTAAAAATTCAGTTTTCCCCATTGGCTCAGAGCAGCTCTGACTGGGAAAATGGTTTTATTTACATCTTCATCAGCTGCATATACAAGCGGGGCAAATTAAATATGGGCCCTCTATCAACAAGCGAATAGAATTTTAATATGCATATACATTTTTATGTGGGATATTCCTTTGCTAGTGCGCATCCAGTGTGGGTAGATACATTTGCATTTCATGCAAGTCTCCATCCAAAGACTGCCATTTTCTTCAAAACCTGCATCGGTGAAGCGTACATTAATGGTAATTAAGTCGTAATACTATGAATACTATGACCGAGACAGTTTCCCCCCTGTAAAACTCATCACTGTCCGAGAAAAAACAGTAGAGGTCTACATTTGCCACTGTCAGCAGCTTTTCTGGTGCTGTTGTAAAGTAAAACACTAAATCCACTCCTGACGTGATTTTCAGGTTTGTAGCTGAGTAACAAGAATATTTATGACCATTGCGTCAGGAACATATTTACCCTTTTCTAGACTCAATCTCCTTTTTCTTAATTCCTGAAAACCATAGATGCAAGGTTTCTACCAACTGCAACCTTTTTGTTGAATTATCCAGATGGTCTCTGCATGCGCTGTATTCTATCATTTAAAGCTGCCTCTCTGCATGCTCACGCTATTGTAATGCATATCTGCACGTGGTGCCTTTTAGCCCTGAGCTCTTTTCATACCAGAATCAGTGCGCCTCAATCAATCTGAGTTCCTTTTATTCACAGTGACCACTGCTCGGTCCAGCATTAGCCAGAAGCTTTTGTAGCCTGTCAGTAGAAGACTATTTGTCTTATGTTAGAGGATATATAACAATAGAAGTCACTATAGGAAGGAGCAAAACAACAATTGTGAGGTGTGATTGATATAACCATCTGTATTTCAATTAAACCTGAGCAGAGGAGGGTAATCTGAATGCTGATGCCTCCGGCTAGTGCAAAGATCACACCAGAATTTAAAGTATCAGCTTATGATAACAAAACTCAATCACAGTGTGAAAAGTACGTTATTATTTGTGAAATACCTTGGCTGTCTCCCAGAGTTTGTATACATGTATGTATTTGTGCATTTAATCTATGTGTAAGCGTGCCTGTCTGGTCTGTTAGTTGGAGTATAGTGATGAGGCTGGCCTTGCTGACCACTCTGCGCCTGTTCTGGGTGGTCACTCCGTGCCCACATTAATCTCACAGTTGAGAGAAGAGGTCGTGACCTCTGGTGTTTTTCTTTCAGGGGAGGTCATTTTCAGTCTGAGCAGTCGTTTCTCGATGTGACTTGTAAATACAGAGCTTTGCTTGGTCAAGAGCAGTCTATGGTCAAGAGGTAAGCTTTTGTCAAGCTGTGTATTTCCTCAGTGGTTAATTAAAATGAAGGCCTCTGGTTAGTGAAAAAAATACCTGGTTTAAAATGAAACAAATAACTCATAATTGAATTGAATTTATCAAAAACAGATACAGTAGATACAGGGACAACAGGTTACAGACGCGAATGCAAATAAAGAGCTAAAAAAAATTTAAATTCTGTCCATGTTCAGAAATACATATTGAAAACACTGTATAGTTTCTATTTATAGGGTGAATTACTTTGTAAGCATCAAAAAATTATTTACATAGGGCTGCTTCTACTATTGATTACTTAGCTCAGTATTCTCTAGATTAGTCCATAAAATGTCTGAAAAATGAACAGTGTCCATTACAATTTCCTAAAGAACAAATCAACATCTTAACAAAAAGTTTATTTTGTCTGACCAATAGATCAAAAGCAAAAGATTCTTAATTTATTTTCACATAATATATGAGCCTGAAAAATTACAGTTAATTGATTAGCAAGATTTTTGTATGAAATTCTTGCAGGTAATGTGTTTATCACAAAATGTGGAATATCTCACGTGCACGTGACCACAATGATTACTGTGTACGGCTGTGGCTCAGGAGGTACAGTGGGTTGGATATTAATCGGAAGGTTGGCGGTTCAATCCCCAGCTCCCCCCCCAGGCTGTGTGTCCTGAATTGTCCTGAACAGCCCCGCCAGTGTCCCGCCAGTGTGTGAATGGTAGTTTCTGTTTGAGCACTTAGGCTCACTGTGTGAATGCAGAAGTAGTGTAAAAGCACTTTGAGTGGTCGAAAAGACTAGAAAGGTGTTAAGTTATACAAGTACTGTACATCTTGAATTCATCTTTTGCTGCCACACCAAAGAGACAGCAACATAACATTCCTTGCGACTACATACAAACTTTCATTCAAACTAAAACATGACTACAGTCACAGTCTACAGTCACGCTAGCAACTCTGTGTCTCTGTTCTGCAGTGACAATGCTAACATGCTGATGTTTAGGTTAAGGTACTGTTTAGCATGGTTATCGTCTTAGTTTAGCTTGTTAGCATGCTAACCGTTGCTAATTAGCGTTAAAAACAAAGTATAACAGATACTGACGGAAATGTCACAAGTTGTGCAGGTGTTTAAAAAAATATTTAGTATTTTCTTACCAAATGAATGTTTGGGTTTGCAGCAGCATCATGTGTACCAGAATAGATATATAGAGGACAGATAGGAAGGTCGGATGTGTACGCTGATTGAATACAACACGGAAGTTCGTTTTGCTCTGAACCCAAGATCCTGTACGTTCAGTAATAATGCTTATTTTATGTTGGACTTATTTTATGTTGTTGTTGACACATGACCAGTATGAACTTTTGCAAGATTCAATTCAATTTTATTTATATAGCACCAAATCACAACAAGAGTTATCTCACAGCGCTTTTCATAAAGAGCAGGTCTAGACCGTACTCTGAAGTTATTTACAGATGCCCAACAATTCCCACCAAGAGCAAGCACTAGGCGACACAGGCAAGGAAAAACTTCCTTTTAAGAGGCAGAAACCTCGAGCAGAACCATGGCTCAGGGTGGGCGGCCATCTGCCTCGACCGGTTGGGGGTGAGGGGGAGAGAGAGATAGAGAGAGAGCAAGAGAGAGAGAGAGAGAGCAGGGGGAGGCAGCCTACACAGTATACACATAGAGGTACAGACAGTAAAGGTAATGTTGCTATAGACTGAATGAAAAATGGTACAGATATTTATAGTAATGTTAATGATAATAATAACAGTAATAATAGCAATAGCACTAGTAACATCAGTTGCAACTGACGCAGAGGGTGTCGAGCAGGAACACGGGGGCAGCAGGAGACTCCCAACCACAGATCCAGACTCCACAGCTCCAGAGCCAGCAACACCCGCAGGAAGTGACAGGAGGGGGAAGCACATGACCACGGGAGAGGGAAGAAGTCGAGTTAGTAACATGCATTAATGTGATGAGGTTGCACTCAGAGGGAGATAGAGAAGAGGAGAGAGGAGCCCAGCGCATCATGGGAAATCCCCCGGCAGTCTAGGCCTATAGCAGCATAATTAAGGGATGGTTCAGGACTCACCTGAGCCAGCCCTAACTATAAGCTTTATCAAAAAGGAAAGTCTTAAGCCTGTTCCTTGTCACACAAACTGTGGCTGTACACATTTAAAAAAGTTTCAAGTTTTTATACAGTCTATGGTTCCAAAGTAGACCTAAAGAGACCTTAGATCATTTAAATTATCTCAACAGATATAACCAACTGCAACCAATAGTCAGTGTGGCAGCGACCATATCTTCATCTCCCCTAGTGGCAGCGACCACACCAACCAGCGTGGCAGCGACCACCGTCTTTAGCGCCCCTAGTGGCAGTGACCACACCGAGAAGTGTGTCAGCAGTGGTCGGTGTGGCAGCAACCCAAGACTGTGGAGCCTCGTCTCATGCCATCTCTCGCCAAATTAAAGATTAAGTCTGGTGCTTTCTTCATACTTTGGTGTTTTTGAATTGAATAATGGCAACCATGCAAATAAAATACTAGCCTATCTATTCATTTCCAGGCCATTAGAACTTGTTTATAAACGTTTGATAACTTTACAGTAATTTATTGATTTTGTAGTCTCTTTTTATTAACTTAGTTAGCCATTTAACTTTGGAAAGTATTGTTTAATGTTTAAAACTTAAAACCTCCAGACCTCAATTATTTATGTTGCATAGGGTATCTTTCCCTAAATAATGACATTTGTTCCTCCAAATGAAATTAAATAAGATCTTATCTAATTCTTTGTATATTTCAGTAGGCATTTCCAGTGATAAGGATACATAAATATGGATATTACTTCAGTATTAGGTAGTAGAACTCTACCATTCAGTGAAAGATGCCTCATCCACCACATGTTGAACTTTTTACATTATTTGTTTAATCATACGGCCGAAGTTTAGGTTATTGCGGAGTTTTTCATTCTTATCACACCCAGGTATGTAACTGGGTTCTTCACAGGGATACCATTAACTTCTGATAGTTCACATTCCTTAAGTGGTAGCCTAAACAAACAGATTTGTTCAAGTTCATTCTTAAGCCTGATACAGTAGAAAATTCCTCAACACATCTAATTGCTTTGATCCATTCCTCTCTATTAGACAAAAAAGTATCATCTGCCAGTTGAGATAATTTAAATGATCTAAGGTCTCTTTAGGTCTACTTTGGAACCATAGACTGTATAAAAACTTGAAACTTTTTTAAATGTGTACAGCCACAGTTTGTGTGACAAGGAACAGAAAGGAGCCATCCCTTAGAGACTGTGGCAGTGACCAGTGGTCGGTGTGGCAGAGACCAGATCACAGAATTGGCTACAACCCCCTCTCATTTCTCTCCAGGTTAAGTAACAGGGCTGTTAGATGGGAGTTTACCATGGACCTTAAAGTTGTAGAGGCAGGTGTTGTCTATGTTTCCCCAGTTGTTCTCAATCTGTAGCTTCACATACCTGAAGACTCCTTTGTCTGGATTCTGGTAAGAAACATGAAAGAGAAATCAATAAAGATAGTCAGGTATTGTAGAGGATAAGACATCAGAGATAGAGATGACAGTTTTTGTGGTAACCACATGGTGTCTGAATGTTTTACAACTAAGTCTCCCTTTTACAGGTGCAAGGGTGTAGTCACAGAGCCTGTGCTACGTAAAAAGCTGCCTCTGCTTTATATCTCTAGCACTGGAGGGATAACAATGGCCAGATAACAATCTAATTTGTGTTGTTTTTTTTCTCTTTCTCCCAATGTTCTAAATAAGTATTTTTGCTTTGAGTAATAATTTAATTAACTCTACTTTGTGGTGGTAAAGCAATGCTGGTTTGAGAAAGGTGTATGTGACATGTTGCAGGATTTGTTATTCTCATCACTAGCTGACATAAGGGACTTGTGTTTTAAGAGCTTTGAATTGGAGTCTTAGGGACTTGATTTGAGGTGCATCTGGAAATTTAGTGGAATTTTTTGGGTATATGTTATCAGTGGAAACCACCCTAATTCTGCCCTACATGCATTTGTGGGAGTCTCTCTTTGAATGTAGGGTCTCAATGGGATGCTTCTCCCATCTGTTGTAGTTATGAGGACTGAGTGGACCCCAAACTGTCTCTGCCTGCCTCTCACTTTCTTTCTCTCTCTCTCTCTGTCGCTGTCTATCGCTCTCCCACTTTCTTCTATGTACTTTTGTTTTGACTAACTCATTTCAACTTCCAGCATTGACAGTATAACAATTTAGTTTTCAGCTGTTTAACAAAGTGCTTCAGGTCTCATTCTTTAGTTCAGCAGCTCAACTTCTGGGATCTTAAGCAGTGCAATGAAATGCATTGGGAATTTTTAAGGCATTTAATTTCAGCTCTTATTCATTTTCTGAAGTATTTTGTAAATTGATTTCAGCTTTCAGCTTTCACACGCATTTTCCCAAGAAAATGCAATTTTTTCTAGTTTTAATAGCAGCTCCACCTGTATTCATAATACAGTTAGTTTGACTACAATTAACATGTCAGGAAGAGGTTTTATTCTCAGAAGAACTCATCTCTCTGCTTGTTATTCCATACATATATCATGCAATGATCTCTTAATGCTCAGACTGTTTTTAAATGTGACCAATTACAAAATAACTGTTCATGAGAGCTATACTGTATGACATATTTCATACTCACAGGCAGTTCGAAAGTCTGATCTGCCGGACCGTCTTGATCATAAACTAGTGTTCCCAAATAGGCGCCTTCCTCATCCATGGTCCTCATTCCCTGGAGAAGAAAAAGAGACCAGTTGAATTTTTCGTCGTGCGCTGTGTGAATAACAACTACATATTCAGGACATATCTAAGATCGTGACAGAAAATGTGGGACTTACGTAGATAGAAAATTCCCTCGGTGCACTTGCGATGTGCCCATAGGGGGACTGGCTTTTCGTTATGTGGCCGAGTGTCACGTGTGTGATGGAGACTGGGTGGGACAGGGAGATGAATAGATGCCCTCGGTCGCCTGAAAAGGGCCAGCATTCTCCTGGACGTAGTAATGAATGTCCCTGAGGGAAGCAAATGAAACATTTTAGTCTCCACAGATCATAAACTACTACTGTTTCTTCAAGTTACTTTATATGAGAAGTTGAAAAGTGTCATTTTAATCCACTGTCAAATAGTGAATGAATGTAGCTGTGTAATTCCTACCTGGATCACTTGTCTTTGCACTTTGGATGAATACCACCGGCAAAATATCCGATCCCAAACATTCGTGATGTCTTCTTGAGGCCAATATGTCTCTGAAGATAAATGATGTACAACTCTGGCACCTGCATGCACACAAATCAGTGACATGCATACAAAGTTAAAGATCAACCTCCAAACATGTTCTGCAATAATGTTCATGAATGAAAAATAATGAGGCAGATGGATGATGAAGAGCACTTACCTTGTGATTCTAAGGCAAAGTTTGGCATTGTGTCTGCCAGAGGAACAAACATGTTCATCTGCCTTCTGAGAGACTCCATCTTCTGCTGGACCTCTCTCATTTGCATGTGCATGCATGCGTAGTGTGCGATTCCTGGGGGACACAAAGCGCAATGGTTAGAAATATGATTTTTATTAACAAGGAACAGCTCAATAACTTAGGGACCAGGGACTAAAATATAAACAGCTGTCAGGTTTTACTTGTGTACTAGAAATGAGCAGAAAGTTTGAAGTCACCCACCAAAAGACAGGAGGAGCAGACCGAGGAAACCCCTGGCAGAAAAGCTGCACATTGTTCTGACTGCAGACAAAAACAAACTGAATGTTTACAGGTTGATAACAGAGGCACTCTCTTAGATACTGATGTGGTTACAGGTGAGAGACAGTGACTACCTATGTTTCTCCTAATGACCTGCATCCCAGAAGCTGATGTAAAGGTGGGCAGTGTTTCAGTGGTCAAGGCACTAGTGTAGTGCTCTATAGAGTTCACATTATGGTGAACTCGGCCACGATTGGTCCTCTTCCGAAAGATCCTAAAAGACATAACACTGATTAGAAAAGACTGGTTAGATGTAAAGCTTTATGGTGCATTAACCCCACAGTACACGTACATACAGTCCACAATATGTGCACACAAACACTGCAGCAACCTACCTGTATACAACCTCCCTGTAGCACACAGATGGAATTCCATCCTCTCTATAATACCCGCTGTTCTGCAGGCGGAAACTTCTTCTCAGCATGACTCAGCCACACACTCTGTACTATCTTCACCATGAGAAATAAAACTGACATTAATGGCAGCTGGAAAATTGCCAAGAGTATGCCTTGTAATATAATTTATTTTTAATTTATTAAATGTGTACACATGGAAAAACAACAAAAGACAATAGACAGCAACAAATTGCATGATACTATCATAGTAAATTGAATTAAAACAATGATGTGACAAAGCTGGTACTGCCTGATCTTTACAGTGTTTATTGCTCTGTTCATGATAGGCATTATATATACATAATGCCCAGGAGTGAGAGGGAGCAAAATCAAGGCTTAAAGCAGTTAAGTGTCAAGTTTGAAGACAATAAGTGTGCACATATTTATATGTCTAGTGTGAAGTCTATAGCTCTGTTGGTAACTTACCGCTTATTTCCACTGTGCAAGAAATGAATCTCTTATTAAGAATTATTCAAAATCAAATGCTGTTTTTTTTCTTAAACTGAGGAAACAATCATATCACATCTGAAAGGTGCAAAGAGGCTGAAATCTGCAGCTCTGATGTCTGATTGTTCAGCTGTGATGAATGATTCTATTAGCGTCATGATGATTCTATAGTGAGGTCATAGAACATTCTGCCGTTTTTGGCGACCGTTCTTTCTCAAACAGAGAATGGGGGTGTGGTTAATAGTCGGACGTAACATTACCATGACAACCAAAAACTGACCGGCTGGAGTGTTCACTAACGACATGCTGCGTTAACATCACTACACTGTAAACTTTAGTCCACTTTACTGTTTGGCAGGAGCAGCTGTTATCAATCACACAGTCGATGGTCCTGTCACGCGCTGCACACGATAACTCCCACTACATTTTATGGTGCACTTACTTTACCACGGATGTGGGGGGTGTCTCCGCCGATGCATTGGTAAAACGGCCGTCGGTAAAATGCATGTTACAGACTGTATACAAGACGGTGGCAGGTGAAAGTGCGACGCGTTTTTGTGAAGGACATGATAAATTGGTTAGTTCACAACGATGTTTATCGATTTGATGCTCTGAATATGACCTGATAGTTTTTACGGAGGCATGAGAGTGCGCCTGCGCAAGCTTGGAGAATGACGTATGACTTATGGAATTTACTAAAGTCATACGTCACCACCCCGTTTTAACAACTAAGCAACTTTTGCAACTTTGAGCACAAAATTAAGCCATTTGTCAAAAAATATTTGGCGAACTATGTGGGTAATCAACATTGTAAGGAAGTGACTCAGAAAAATATGAAATATCATAGAAATGTCAAAATACACTGGAGGGGGCCTTTAAACTGATTTCTCCCTCTTGGTTTAAATAAAATTGTGATTTATTTGCTCAGACACATGGTCAATAAAGTTTTACTCACTTGTGGTATGGTGAAGTCAGCTACTATATATCAACTATAACGCTCAAACCAAACGTAAAGGAAAACATCAAAATAACATTTGTTGAAATAAGTCAGGCGTCGTCTCTGATTTATTGTGAATTATGTAACCAAAGTTTAAAAATCCCAGCTGTTTACAGTTTTGTTAACTTTTGGAATACATTGTAATTCTTCTCAATTTACAGTGTAACATTTCGTACTAATGTTGTACTAATGCATTATGTACAGATTGGTACAAGGGAACAAGTTAGGGAATAACAATCTGCATGTGGACCTATTAGCCTTTATGTTGGTGTGTATGATGCAACATACAAAATGGCTTGGCAAAATCTGTTATCATCAATTGTTAATTAGCAACATTTAACCATTTCATCCAAGACACTTTTATACAACATAGGAGAGACTTTCTAACATAACCATTAGTATTTTCTTACCAAATGAATGTTTGGCTTTGCAGCAGCATCATGTGTACCACAATTAAGTCTGTTCTAGTTTGAAGCAGGAAAAGCAACAGAAATTGTTATCATGTGTTGATGTATTTACTCCAGTATTTTGCTTTAAAACATTTTAAAGTTTGTGAAGTGTAACATTTTTGAAAAGCCTTTAACATGCTTAGCCTGCTGCTGATCATTTCTGCAGTAATCAGTTCATGATGAATCACGAGAGAAATGCCAACCAAGGGCAAAACTTCTTTAAGCAGCCTAGTCGGGATGGGGTCTAAGAGGCAGGTAGATGGTTTAGATGAAGAAATTATTGAAGTTAGTTGATAAAGATTGAGGGAAGCAAAGCAGTCTAAACATATAATTGGTTTTACAACGGTTTCTAAAGTTCCTGAGTATTGAGTTAAGTCTGTGCCAGTTGAGGGCAGGTCTTGGTGGATTTTGTTTCTAATCTAGATTTTGTTTCTAAGCTAGAATTTTATCATTAAAGAAGCTCATGAAGTCGTAACTACTGAGAGCTATGGGAATACTTTGCTCAATAGAGCTGTGACTTTCTGTCAGCCTGGCTACAGTGCTGAAAAGAAACCTGGGGTTGTTCCTATTTTCCTCTATTAATGACGAGTAGTACGCTGCTTTGGCATTTCGGAGGGCCTTCCTATAATTTTCCAGTTTGGTGGAACGCCAATTCCTCTCGAGTTTCTGTGATATTTGCTTTAATTTGCGAGTTTCAGTATTATACCATGGGGCTAACTGTCTTTGTTTTAGTATTTTCTTTTGTAGAGGGGCTACAGAGTCAAGTGTTGTTCGCAGCGAGCCTGCAGCACTATCAACAAGATGATCGACTTGGGAGGGACTGAAATTCGCGTAAGAGTCCTCTGTTAATTTGATACCTGATAGTGAATTTAGAGCCGATGGCAATGCATTATGGGACTTCCGGGGGACAGCCTTCCTATCATCGTTCGCATTTGATTACTTTACACTTTAATTCTTTAATGAAATGTATGGGTTGATCACTGTAATGTTATATGTATAGGGCTGATTGTTGTTATGTGATATGTATGATGTTTCGGATCAGTAAAAGCGATTTGAATTGAATTTCTCCTGTGCTGTGACGTCACTGAGCGACTGGAGGGGGCTCCCCATACACACGCATGACGGTAATCACCACCTTCTCAGTAACAACACGTCCCAAATCCGCGAGTGATTTTTCGTTCTTAATTTAAACTGATTATGCAAGAGCACAACAAAACATGAGATTCTCCCAAGACGATTACAAATGCGTGTATGATTATTCTTGTTCTTCTGTAACTCTCGGGATGACGTGTAACCCGTTTCATTGACAGAGAGAGGAGGAGAAAAAAACACGATTGAAGAGTGTAAACCACCCGCAATCCGCGTCTGTGTTTAAACATGTATTTAAAGTTACACAAAGGTCCACTCACTTAACAACGACGAGTAAAAAAGAAATAGCCCGTGACTTATTGATAATGAAATAGGTTGGTGATATTTTTTTGCTCGTTTTAAACTCTTGGTAACAATGATTCAGATGTGTGAGTGATTAGTTTTCGTTCTTTTCTGTGGTTCTTACGACACATGCATTAACCTGTTTCATTGACAGAGAGAGAGAGAGAAGCAATTTATTTTAGACGTAAAACCTTCTCAGTAACAACACGTCTCAAATCCGCGAGTGATTATTTTTCGTTCTTGATTTAAACTGTTTATGCACTAAAACACGAAAATGTAAGGCTACCAACTGTGACTTTTAAACTGCTATGCGATTGCCTATAGTGTAACTGGGGAGGGAGGGTATGTATGCAGCCTGTGTGCAACAGCGGATGGGGGATGAGAATAGAACGGGATCACGGCTAGACAACTGTGGGTTTGACACGAACGTGCAAAGGCGGATGTATATTCGCTGCCGTCTATCTCTGCATAAACTATAATGTCGGACTAACAGGAATTGCATGATAAAACTGTGAAACTAGACCGTAGATGCTTTATCTTTAACAGTGTAATAAGGTACTTTAGTCTAGCGGGCGTGATTGTTCTTCGTTCCTGTTTTAAACTCCAGCTGTATGGCAGGAAGAATCGGTACCTGGAAATCTCGCTAAAGTGTACGAGTGTCGCCAAAATATTCAGACTTGTAAGCATGTTCCCTTTATAAATCACAAACATATTGAAATGTGGCCTATGTGAGGAAGCGCCATGCCCTGTTCCCTTCAAACGCTTGCGACTGTCTATAAATATTCAGTGGAAATAATATTAATAGGTCTACGTAGCCTATGACTGCGGTAAGAAAAGGAGACAAACTCTGAAAAGGGGAGCTATAAAAAACGAGATTTAACTCAGCGTGACACTGACGTTCTTTTTGGTGAAGCTGAAGTTGTTAGGTGGTTAAAAAACGCACTTTGTACTACAGATGCACCGCAGGAAAAGGATCACAGCCGATCTGTCAGAACAGGGGCTGGCTTTTCTCCTCAGTAGTGACGTCACTGACCGAAGGGAGACACGGGCACGTCAAAACTTTATGACACCCGCTACTAATATCCTCCGTTTGAAGAGAGAGAGAGAGCGTAAACCAGACGCATTCCACTTGTATTTAAACATGCTATTTGAAGTTACACAAACAGGCCGCTTACAAGTAAGTTAACTAGTATGTAAATATTTTGGATAAAATGTCCGCCTCAAAAAACATATCTGGTTGGACTGAACGTGGGGAGTTTGTGTTTAACGATAATTTTATTAAAGGGTCTCGTGTATGATTTGATAAGAGGAGTGACTGCTTCTCACAATGTGTCTGACAGCCAGAGACCTACAGGTTGGGATGAATATCTGCAATCGCTGGCTATACTGAATATACCTTTATCAGTTGTACCGAATCAACAGGTCAAAAGAAAAATTGACGAGTTTAAGAGAAAGACCAACCCACCGAACGAATATTATTCTAGTCCAGCCTTAAAATACACACAGACATATCTTTATCATTTCAAAGTGTTTTTATTTATATCATCAGAATAACAAAAAAACATTGTCGTACACGGTTCAATCTAGTGATCATTTTGATAATGATCGAGACACAGCTTCTAATATTATCATGCACATTTAAAAGAATCTGATACTCAGACACATTGGTTACATTCTGCATAATTATTTTGTCCGCATACAACCGAGGGTCGTATTTTTTTCACAAATTTGCATACCATAAAATCATTGCATGACAGTTTATTACTATATTTAGTCATAACATTGTCGTAAGATAACCCTCTATCCATGTGGTAAAGAAAAAACACAATGCTGTCTGCACACTACAGAATTCACATCTTGCACTTG
Organism: Lepomis macrochirus; assembly: GCA_024633595.2. Lineage (NCBI taxonomy): Eukaryota > Metazoa > Chordata > Actinopteri > Centrarchiformes > Centrarchidae > Lepomis > Lepomis macrochirus. The sequence continues at coordinate 7,999,881 of JALXJV020000023.1, forward strand.
TCGAAAAGGATTCAGGAAAATGTGCGTATACAGGAGAGTTCCCAAAACTGTCAAAGAATGATCCCACACCCTGTTTGTCAATATAGATAGCGACCCAATGTTGTCCTCCCAGGTAGGAGGGGTCTGTGTTTACCACCAACATGACGGGTCTCTTTTCAATAACCGGTTTAGGAAGCTGGTCGCTAGCAAATACTCCAAGAAAGACGCCTTGCTTTACTACCTTGTCAAGTACTTTTGACAATTCTATCGTATTCATACTATCCTTTTGTTAAAGTTAGAAAAGTGGCGTAAATAACCGCATTTATTGTGCGTTGAAGCGGATTTCTAAAACGAGCCTCTAATCTAACACTACCGTTTTTAATGAGCGACATATGGTCTCCGCATCCTTCATCAGGACTCAGGTTAAAACAAAACAGACTGTATCCATTACAAAATTCATCGCGGGTTATGGCCATAGCGTTGTTTTTAAGATACTTTCCAGTTGCGGAGTACAATTGATGATACTCCCTGATGGCATTCCCTCTGGTAAAGTTGGGTTGAAAGGGTTTTGAAGGATATTGCTGGCCGTCAACGTCTAAACATAAAAACACTATATCGTAATGGTTAAATGTAAATGGATTACGCGTATAGCTACCTGTGAATGCCTCATGATCTACAAATCCTACTACAATAAATTTAGGTATTTGTCCCAAGAATATATTTTCTTGATTACAAACACGAGTGCCCGTCGGAACGCTAAAATTTTTAAGACAGACTCGGTCTATGGGATATTTAACATTGCCATGCGTTAACGCCTTAGCGTGTGCTGGCTTAACAGCCGGAGATACGGTGACTTTCTTTACAAACAGGCTTGCTGACATAATGTTAACCCGAAAGTCATCTACAGTGTTGCGCATTAAGCAAAATTCGTTTTTAGCTCTTATGAATTTTATCTTGAAGTCTACTCCGTTTATCATTAACTTGTCTTGAAAAAACAAGTCAGAATGCAAAGGGGATATTAGCTCCACTACGCGGCCACCTTGCGTGTACTCCATTCTTTTAACTAGGAATGAAACGGAATGAAAAATTTGAGGGGTGCAGAGTCTGATATCGCCGCTAGACGAGGGAATTCGACGTAGACACGTTTCTCAATACTTGTTTGTGTTAACAGTACCACAAACAGGTCTAGCTCCGACTTAACGCACTCTTGTGACAGGTTATGTACCAACGACATTCTTGTTAGAAAATGTCTCTTGTCTTCTGACGTTTTGTCGACTTGCTACTCCTTGCTTTTCTATTTCTTCTAGTCTTAGCAAGGGTCTTCTTATTTGTTGTTTGGCTACGCCTCTTTGGTGGGGAACTCCCTCTTTTCCCAGGAGGTCGTTTTATTGGTCGGGGAGCCACAGCCATTATACTGGACCCCTCTTGACGTCTGTTTATGACGTTAGTATTAACATCCGTAGCTATGTTTTTAGCAGCTGTCTTTAAATGAGGGGCTGCAAATGTAAATCCTTTCTTGAGTAAGGGGAATGCCAATCTAAATAGACCCCTAAAGATACCCCCTAACCCTGCACCATACTGTGCACCGAGCCCACTGTATCCCGGTAAATCACCTCCCGCTTGGGCTGTATAATATGCAACGTATTTGTCCGCGTTATGAGCATATGGATGGTACATTTTTTGCTCCTTGTCTAATACTGATATTTTACGGGTCGAAAGTGTAACTTTATTATCACTTTGCCGTATGTAAAAGGGATATGTTGATTCTGATCTGTCTTGAGAGAAATCTCGATACTGTCAATGTGTGTTTTGCAGAGCCTCAGGTAGTGTGGTCTGTCATAAGTGTTTGTGATCATGTGGTTGTTTGGCCCCGATATATGTACTATTCTTAAAAGAGGGACGTAACTATCCCCTACTGTCTGATGATCAACAATATCGGTATAAACAAACATGTTATACATCCCTACATTAATATCGGCAGGATGTGGCGCCAAATACGGCATCTGTGTCAATACTGTGTTAGTTCGCGGCTGAGATCGAAACATTGTAGTTCCCTCGTGAGTTTTAAAAGTCACTCCGGGGATAAATCCCAACATTTGTGCAAGTTTTCCTTGAAACGTTAATTCCACATCTCTCGTTGGTAAAATGCTTACTTTGTTGGTAATGTTGTTGTAATCAAGCTCAATGTGACCCATGTCGTTTTCAGATAAACAACTGTTTAGTTCAGCTATTATCTGTGACATTGTTGTATAGAATCCCTGTGTCGCTGATAGAACTACCCTCTTGTTGGATTTTTTATCAAACACAACAAATTTTGAGTCTTCTGATGAAAAAGATCTCCATGTTTTTGGATATTGTATTTCTATCAAACCCACCTCGTATGCAGATTTAAAGTGTAAAGGCTTGGATAGTTTCATTCTAAAGTTTGCTATTGTATTGCTCGGGTAAAATAATGCAGACGAGTTGCTGGGCAGGGTGACAAAAAAATCCTCTCTATCCATTTATACCTGTGTTTGTAATCTGCTAAAGTAGCTGAATGACCTGTTTTTCCAAAATCCACGAGTTAAATTTATCTGGCCAACCGACCCATTTGACTAACCATGTCCCGGCCTTGTCTTTTCTTTCTAGATAAAATCTTTTCTATTTTAAATGTTTTGTTTTTATGTATAATAACTTTTTGCATCTCTTGCTCGTAAAATGCTCCCTGTAATACTTCTCCGTCATAGTCTTTTAACCTGTAAACAGGAGGGTCCCTTGACACGCATTCCTTTACAGTGAAATATTCATCAGTATAATTTTGCTCATAACCTTTTTTAAAAGGGCCGCATAGTTTTGAAATTCTCACAGTATCGCTCACCTTATATTTAAAACGAATTACTCTTTTATCTTTTGTTTTATACAAGTTGTTAAATACGATATCTTCATTGTCTTTTGTTACATCAATCTGTTTCATTTTAATACTACGATAACTATGATTGTAGGAGGTGACTAAATCCTGCAATATGTCTACGTATCGTTTAGAATTAATGGCTGTTAAATAGCGCCACATTTTAGACTTCAGAGTCCTGTTAAAGCGTTCTACTACAGATGCCTTAGTCTCATTTGATGTGGTAAAGTGTACGATACTATTAATTTTCATTAACGCATCGAAATCTTTGTTTAAGAACTCTTTTCCCTCGTCAGTTTGAATTTTACGCGGTGTTCTACCCTCAGCTAAGATATCTTTAAAGGATGCTGTGACGCATTTACCACTCTTATTTTTTAAACAGCGAACCCATGCGTATTTTGAAAACAAATCTATACACGTTAACAAATAGCGTACCCCATCATTTTCAGCAGAATAAGTGGACATGTCAACTAAATCTAGCTGGAATTGCCAATCTATTGAATTCACCAAAACCTTGTTTCTCTTAAAATGCACCGGAGCCGTCTTGTGTAGAGTATAGGCATCTTGCTTCATGAGCCACTTTTCTACGTCTGAATCTACGCACCGGACTCCAGTGGTGTCAAATATGGCCTTTTTAAGTTTTTGCTTGCCTCCGTAACCCCCTGCATTTTCTGTCGCATAGTAGATATTTCTCATCACCTCCTCCATGATCTTTGTTACAAAGACTGACGATTCAACGTCTGTGTTCAAGCAGTGATGTTTTCGTCAGTGATGACGATAACGAAATGATTTCGTAGACGCACTTTTTTTTTATGACGATAACGTGACGATGACTAGCTAAAAATGGCTCTAAGGTGACTAAAACATGACGAGACGTTTTTGAGTTTTCGTTGATGAGACGAGACGGAACGAAAATGATAGTAAGTCGGACGTTCACAATGCATGTAATTTCTGCCTGTTTTACGTGAAATAGCTAAAAAAAAGTGCCGTGCACTGCTGCCGTGCCGTTTCCTATCCTATCCTTTGTTTGGGTGACGTACGTCCACTACCCGGCTGGCGCGCGCGCTCCAGACACAACAACAACACCACCTGCTGCTGCGAGTACAAGTAATTGCCGGTGGCCACACATCTTCCAAGGACCATGGCGGCGGCGAAGCCAAGCAGGCTTGGTGGTCGGAAACGAAGAGATGATTTATGGACATACTTTCAGTATAGTCCATCAGAAAGAAAAACGGAATGCTTAGTATTGGGTGACAACGGTAAATCATGTGGCCACAAACTAGGTGGAAAGAATACCACCAACCTCAAGCGGCACCTGAAGGCTCATCACACTGATATTTTTTCGAAGGTAAGTTAACTTACAAATCACGCTGGCTTTTAACATATCATATACATCAATTTTACTCGACAATCAGCTTGTGACACATTTCATGTCAAGCTTAAGGTTTCACATAATATCTCCTAGCGCAAATTTGCTGCTAACTTCAGGCTAATATTAGCTTGGTTACGCTAACGTCAATATCATATGTTTGTGTCACTTTTATTTGTTGAACATGCAGGAATTTTGGCCGGGTAGGAAGTGTAGATCCTCATTATGTTAAACCATATTGTGACCCCCCTGGACCACAATAGTCTTATATGTATCCATTTTTTTTAATTGAGATTTATACATCAATGAAAAGCTAGCTTATTGATTCAGCTTTCAGGTGAAGAATGATTTGTTAGGATAGGACAATATTTGGCCGAGATGCAACTATTTTAAATCAGGAATCTGAGGGTGCAAAAAAAACAACAAAAAAAAACAACAAATCAAAATATTGAGAAAATCACCTTTAAAGGTTTCCATTTCTGTTGCCAACAGTGCTGCATCCATTTACAAAAATATTTTTAAAATCTATTTAAGATATAAAGTTTACTAAATGTCTTAATGGATCATGATCTAAACATAATGTGATCTAAACATCTAAACATAATGTGTTAAAAGATGATAATCTGCATAATATATATATATATATATATATATATTATACTATTAGTACTATAATATACAGTATACACACATACATATTTGTGGTTTTGTATTCACATGACATGACTTTTAAAGATGTACTTTGTATATAGAGTAATTGTCTTTGTTTTCTTTTCATCCAGATCCCAGTGACCAGAACTCATATACAGAAATCTGGTTGTCCAAATAATGACAGGGCACAGACATCTATCGAAACAGCCTTCGACGCAGGATCCAAATACAAGTCAAACTCAGTGGAACAACATGTCAAAGAACAAGCTCTCGCTCTTTGGATTGGACGCACTGGTCTACCTGCTTCCACGGTTGAAGATGAAGATTTCATCCACATGATAGATATGTTATATGTGATATTCTGTTTGGGCTTGCTGTGAGACTGCACTAGAGGTAGGGTCCTCCTCTAATTCATTGTTAAACCAATGTTTTTTATTTATTTATTTAGTAAGATAGTTTGTTTTGTTTTTTTTAAGCAGAAACCAAATACAGTGTTTACATTATTCAGGGATTGTTTTATTCATTTTTATGTTCAACACACAAGTGTCATGTTTGTTTCATACTTTATATTCAAGTATGCATTTCTAAAAACTTATGTTCAATGCACCTCATTATTATTTATTTTATTATTTTGTTTCAGAATGTTTGCAACTTTGCAGTTTGCTCAAATTAAAGATAGACAGGGTTGTATGATGTCTGTGTTTACAAATTATATGCGTCTTGTTGTTGCACTGGCAGACAAGTTGAAGCAGTTGAAGAAGTTGTTGTAGATCTTAAGTATGTGTCCTCAATAGCTAATATTTTGGGCACATTGTTCATTGCACTTTAGCAATTTCTTTTCAATTTAGCAAAATAAAGAAACAATTGCCAAAGTAAGATTGTTTTTATTCCTGGCTTTTTCTTGGAGTAAAACAGTGATTCCACTGTAACCACTTTATGTGTAATGTTCTAGTAGCTCAAAGTTTTTTGCTGTTTAAACTTTAGACCATTCCTTTGTGATTACTGGTGAAGATAGCATTTAATATTCAGGGGTAAAACTATTACTTGAAATATGGGGATAAACGGTTTCTGCCCAATGTGACAATGAAGTACAGCTTGGCAATGGCAGCACTGCATTTCCATCAATAAGAAAGTCTAGTTTATTATGCAAAGGTTTTAAGGTTAGCTCAGCTGTTGTTTTATGAATTACAACACTTGCCTAAGCCCATTTCCAATTGTTTTTAACCTAAATTAATTTGTTAAAGACTACTTTTTTTCCCCCCTAAAATTGACTAAATCTTGACTAAAACCTTTCTGTGTTTTCATCGACTAAAACTTGACTAAAACCCTTTTGTGTTTTCGTCGACTAAAATTGACTAAAACTATTAAGTTTATAAGTTTAAGCGATGCAATGAGAAATGGATTCCTTAGCCAAATCTGTAGAGCACCTGCTGCAATGTCTCGTATACTGCATTCACACGTCGGCTCCACCCCAAGACCACGTAGGACGTACTTTTGAGCATCAGTGAAATTTTTATTAAAAAGCTCCCGCGTAATTTATCTCTTATGTCCTTTGATATAAAAGAAGGGTAGCGTGTCAAATGCATGTGTGAGGTTGTTTTCTGCACCATTCATCTGTATATGCACAGTACACACGTTTGTATAGCTTTTTGTTGCAGTATATCGTATAAATAATAGGCTACGGTTACCTGTATAATACTACTAACAGTAGTGTTGGGAGATGTGTTCTTGTCACAACACCCCAGAGTGTGCAAACATGCATTCATATACGGTTTGACCCTGCTCTTTTCCTCCTCTGATTTTTCTTCAGGAATGAGAAATGTTAAATTTCTTTTCCCCAGTTCTTTCCTATAGTCATCGACCCATGAGTTATCGACAACATCATCCTTGAGTAATGGAAAATATTTAGGGCTGCTTGATAGATCCTCACTCGCAGCACATGTCCTCGCACCTGTACAAATCATATTAATCAGAACAATGTCACCATACACAATGCAAAAGGATCTATAATTTTATGTCGTTTTGGAGTCGTTACTCCCGATTGATTACCTGTGTCCATGTTCATGTCCATGATTGTGATGATGCAAAGATGTTGCTGTTGTTCTGCACGAATATAGCTCGGCCTGATTCGCCCGAAAAACGTCACCTTGTTCCACGCTCTCGGTCAGATGTATGTCAAAAACCTAACCCCGCTATATATACACAACTGTCTGCTAAAACCCGAACATCCGCTTTTAGAGGATATCCCCCATACTCAAAAACCCCCCTTTTCACACCCCCGTCTTCACCTTTTGGCGATTGACCCCCACCGTTGCTAATAGATGCTAAGTCCGGACACGCCATAATACAAAACCCCTTTCACACCCTCCCCCATCCCATTTGGTGATCGACCTCAGCATGACCCTACATAGTTTTGGGGGTTTTTTTATTTAATTTTTTTAATTTAATATTTTTAATTTGTTATGGCTGCCACCAGCACCTCCCATAATTTACCAGTGCTTGAAGATTGTTATTTGTTATGCTAAGCAGGCTGTGCTGAACACACCCAGAGGATTGGCTGACGCTCGAGGGATGGCCCCGCCTACTTCCTGGAGTTCGGGTATCTTGCCAACCATTGGTGCGGCTTCCCTCTGCTGCCCAATCACAGAGCCACAAGTCACCCTTACCTGCTTAAAAGCCTGCTCAGTCTGTTGTTCGTGGCAGCTTTCAGACCACGATTTGCTTGCCTCGTGTAGATGCCTCAGGGCTTTTTGTATGATTGTTAGTATTTGCAGACTTTGTGTCGAACGATTGTGTCAAGGTAAGGAAGTGGGCCAGGCTTTAGTTTTCCAAACTACTGACACACCTTTTGCATTCACCATAGTTGTTTTTATGTTAGTTTACACTAGGTTCAGGGGTGCTGTGCGCTTTGTGTTTTGGTTTTTGCAGACCTTTTAGTTAGAGAGTGTTTTGGTTTATCTTTTTATTTTCCTTTAGTTAGAGTAGTAATCCTCCTTTTGAGGACCTCCTTTTGTTATATTTGTTTATTGATTTCCACAGCACCCATTGGCCCATTTTCTGTTTTGTGACACTTTACTTTATTTTAAATAAACATCCTTTCTAATTACCAAAAACATCTGGTTTATGTTTATGTCCTGACACCCTAGACACTACAGGATGTAACAAATTTAATATTTTTAATCCATATTTTAATTCATAAGTAATTTTTTTAATTAATTGAGATTTGATTAATTAATTTTTTAATTAATCACAAATTAATTAACGTGCACGACTGTTACGCGCTTTGCTGACTCGGATATACTACTAACAGATATGGAGTCATTCTAAGGCTACGTTCACACTGCAGGCTGAAACGACCTAATTCCGATTTTTCATGACAGTCTGAACGACACAGATCCGATCTTTTCAAATGCGACCCAGGCCACTTGGGTATGGGGTCCAAATCCGATACAGATCGGATCTTTTTAAATGCGACCTCAGTCTGGACTCTCATGACACATTTGATACGACTTTGACGTCATTGGAGAGCAGCTGTTCTGCTGTAGACGGAGCTGCACTGAATGAAAAAGCTCCACAAAAAGCCATTATTAAACATTTGGCTCTCTTCCTTCTCTACCTCCCTATCATCTGCTGACACATTTCCTTTCTTATACCTAAAATCCACCAGACCGGGCTCTCTTCTGAGTTACGTGCATTCTACTTGTCCGAGCGGACACATTGGGGAGAGAGAGAGAGAAAGAGAGGGAGTGAGTTGTAGGGTAAATGCATTGTACAGCACCAGAAACCGTAAGGAAAACAACAGGAAGTTGTGAACACTTGTCATAATTCAGGAAAATATGACCCGTGAGAGAACAACGAAAAACATGAGTCTCCCGCGAGTTAACCGGAGCTATGTTGCTCCTTACTTCTGTAGCCTGCAACAGCGTGCTGCGTGTGACATCGTGTTATTCTTCTGAACATGCGGGTCACTTTCCGGCCGCGGACAGTTCACACTGGAGTCTGATATGGAGCGCATTTAAACTATAATGTGAACTGTCAAACCAAAAAAAATCGCATCTGGGGAAAAAAATCGGAATTGAGCATTAAGGCCCGCAGTCTGAATGTAGCCTAAGTGCTGCAAAGGTTTTGTACTGTTTTAGAAATGCAAACATTACCCTTTACTTGTACTTTCTCAACCCTCGCCATTTATACAAAGATGAACCCTTTTCAGTTCATTTTCTTATAACTGCTTTTAAATATTGACAGATGTAACTGTCAAATAACTTTAAATTTTATACCTTGTCATAATATTCATTCAATCATTTTTTATTATGCTTTAATTGCTGCAAATTATTTTCATTGCAAATATTTTTGCCCCAAGGATCACTTCAACTCATCAGTTTAAATGAGTAAAGTCAATAGTGAACAATTTGTGCCTGATTAATAATTGTTGATGTAGGAGAAAGCCAATAGGCGGGTTGTTGATGTATACACTGACTGAATAAAACACAGAAGTTCGTTTTGCTCTGAACCCAAGATCCTGTGTGTTCAGTAGTAATGCTTATTTTATGTTGGATTTGACACATGACCAGTATGAACTTTTGCAAGATGGAGATGAGTGCATTTATTATTATACTTATCATGAAGAAAAGGACAATGGAAACATGACATGAGGTTCCCCCCGCCTCCTTTCTGTAGACTTCTCTCCAAGTCTGGATTCTGGTAAGAAACATGAAAGAGAAATCAATAAAGATAGTCAGGTATTGTAGAGGATAAGACATCAGAGATAGAGATGACAGTTTTTGCGGTAACCACATGGTGTCTGAATGTTTTGCAACTAAGTCTCCCTTTTACAGGTGCAAGGGTGTGGTCACAGAGTCTGTGCTAGGTATGAAGCTGCCTCTGCTTTATATCTCTAGCACTGGAGAGATATCCAGCCATTTCACAATCTCTGTTTATGGCCAGATAACAATCTAATTTGTAGGGCTGGTCCGAATACCATTTTTTGAGCTTCGAAGCTTCGGTAGTAATGAACATCGAATATTCGAAGCTTCGGAAAAATCAATTTGTATAATTTATATTTTCGAAGCTGCACAATCTCTTTAGGCTGCCTGTCCGTTTGTGTTAAAAAGGCCATCTGTTGCTGGGAGGCTGTAGGGCATGAATATACAGTCACTGGCCAGTAGGAGGCTCACACGCTCTATTCTGCCCAGCAACACGAAAAGTGAGAGGCCAGTTTGTCTGCAGCACGGAGAATACGGAGAAACTTCACACCGCTGTTCGGTGTTAGTCTTGGTTCGGGAGTGATTTGTGCGTTCATAAAACCGCAAGTTTCTGTTTTGTTGCTGTATTTACTTAGTTTCTTGGGCATTTTTTAAGTCATGTATAATCTGTAGCAGACAAGCGAATGAGAAGTGTTATTTGCCATCATTGAAGTAGAAAGTACGTACATATGTTAGGATTACACAGTGTTTCTTTTGTCTTTATTGGTTAGTGTCACTGTTTATTGACACTGGACACAGGTTATAACTGTTTAGCCATAATTTACTTCAAAGGACATTGTGTGAAGTACAGAAGTAGATGTTATGGTTTAAAGATAATTATTATTATTTACATATTATTTGTATTCTGTTTATGGTTTCAGAAACCACAAATCTCCTCAATGCCAATAGATAAGACTGTATGCACCTTAAGGAGAAAATAAAGGAAACGCTCATTGCAACAAAGCCTGGTTATTGGAGCCGCTCTCTGTAAAGGCAAACCCAGAGTCCTGACCCAACTCTCCACAGCGATTTGAATTATCCACCACAACAACACATGCACTATTTTTCAGTTTGCATAATTATTTCCAGAAACCGTTCATCCAAACGGTTTAGGGCACATGACGTGACGTCGCAGTAAAATCTCAAAGTCTCCTATATTTCGCAATAGATTGATTTAGATTGATAATAAGGGTAAAAAATGTGTAAAAGGGATAATCCATTTTGTTTCTATTATTCTATTTTCCACAATGCAGCTTAACCCAAAATACAAGCTCAGGCATGCACTTCTGTCTGTCCATACAAACTCCGCTGTTCTGCGCTCTTTTGAATACTCCCGTTGCAGGAACACTTTCAGTAGTCCAAGAAGTAATATATATATTAAGTAACTATAACGAAGTTATGTTAACTATTATTTCACCAGATTTTATAGTGTAAAACATATTATATGCATGGTGTGCAAAAAAAAACAAAAAACCCCCCGAATATCCGAATGTCACATTTTCAAATCGAATACCAACCCACCGAACGAATATTCGAATATTCTAGTCCAGCCCTACTAATTTGTGTTGTTTTTTATCTCTTTCTCCCAATGTTCTAAATAAGTATTTTTGCTTTGAGTACTAATTTAATTAACTCTACTTTGTGGTGGTAAAGCAATGCTGGTTTGTGTGACATGTTGCAGGATTTGTTATTCTCATCACTAGCTGACATAAAGGACTTGTGTTTGAAGAGCTTTGAATTGGATTTTTGGGGACTTGATTTGAGATGCATCTGGAAATTTAGTGGAATTTTTTGGGTATATGTTATCAGTGGAAACCACCCTAATTCGGCCCTACGTGCATTTGTGGTAGTTTTTCTTTGAATGTAGGGTCTCAATAGGATGCTTCTCCCATCTGTTGTAGTTATGAGGACTGAGTGGACCCCAAACTGTCTCTGCCTGCCTCTCACTTTCTTTCTCTCTCTCTCTCTGTCGCTGTCTATTGTTCTCCCACTTTCTTCTATGTATTTTTGTTTTGACTAACTCATCTCAACTTCCAGCACTGACAGTATAACAATTTAGTTTTCAGCTGTTTAACAAAGTGCTTCAGGTCTCATTCTTTAGTTCAGCAGCTCAACTTCTGGGATCCTAAGCAGTGCAATGAAATGCATCAGGAATTTTTAAGGCATTTAATTTCAGCTCTTCTTCATTTTCTGAAGTATTTTGCAAATTGATTTCAGCTTTCAGCATTCACACGCATTTTCCCAAGGAAATGCACTTTTTTCTAGTTTTAATAGCAGCTCCACCTGTATTCATAATACAGTTAGTTTAACTACAATTAACATGTCAGGAAGAGGTTTTATTCGTGCAATGATCTCTTAATGCCCAGACTGTTTTTAAATGTGACCAATTACAAAATAACTGTTCATGAGAGCTATACTGTATGACATATTTCATACTCACAGGCAGTTCGAAAGTCTGATCTGCCGGACCGTCTTGATCATAAACTAGTGTTCCCAAATAGGCGCCTTCCTCATCCGTGGTCCTCATTCCCTGGGGAAGAAAAAGAGACCAGTTGAATTTTTCGTCGTGCGCTGCGTGAATAACAACTACATATTTAAGACATATCTAAGATAGTGACAGAAAATGTGGGACTTACGTAGATAGAAAATTCCCTCGGTGCACTTAAGATGTGGCCATAGGGGGACTGGCTTTTTGTTATGTGGCCGAGTGTCACGTGTGTGATGGAGACTGGGTGGGACAGGGAGATGAATAGATGCCCTCGGTCGCCTGAAAAGGGCCAGCATTCTCCTGGACGTAGATAGAAAATTCCCTCGGTGCACTTGCGATGTGGCCATAGGGGGACTGGCTTTTTGTTATGTGGCCGAGTGGAGACTGGGTGGGACAGGGAGATGAATAGATGCCCTCGGTCGCCTGAAAAGGGCCAGCATTCTCCTGGACGTAGATAGAAAATTCCCTCGGTGCACTTGGCGATGTGGCCATAGGGGACTGGCTTTTGTTATGTGGCCAAGTGTCACGTGTGTGATGGAGACTGGGTGGGACAGGGAGATGAATAGATGCCCTCTGTCGCCTGAAAAGGGCCAGCATTCTCCTGGACGCAGATAGAAAATTCCCTCGGTGCACTTGGCGATGTGGCCATAGGGGACTGGCTTTTGTTATGTGGCCGAGTGTCACGTGTGTGATGGAGACTGGGTGGAACAGGGAGATGAATAGATGCCCTCTGTCAGCCTGAAAAGGGCCAGCATTCTCCTGGACCTCATCCGTGGTCCTCATTCCCTGGGGAAGAAAAAAGAGACCAGTTGAATTTTTCGTCGTACTCTGCGTGAATAACAACTACATATTCAGGACATATCTAAGATAGTGACAGAAAATGTGGGACTTACGTAGATAGAAATTTCCCTCGGTGCACTTGCGATGTGGCCATAGGGGGACTGGCTTTTTGTTATGTGGCCGAGTGTCACGTGTGTGATGGAGACTGGGTGGGACAGGGAGATGAATAGATGCCCTCTGTCGCCTGAAAAGGGCCAGCATTCTCCTGGACCTCATCCGTGGTCCTCATTCCCTGGGGAAGAAAAAGAGACCAGTTGAATTTTTCGTCGTGCTCTGCGTGAATAACAACTGCATATTCAGGACATATCTAAGATAGTGACAGAAAATGTGGGACTTACGTAGATAGAAATTTCCCTCGGTGCACTTGCGATGTGGCCATAGGGGACTGGCTTTTGTTATGTGGCCGAAGTGTCACGTGTGTGATGGAGACTGGGTGGGACAGGGAGATGAATAGATGCCCTCGGTCGCCTGAAAAGGGCCAGCATTCTCCTGGACGTAGATAGAAAATTCCCTCGGTGCACTTGCGATGTGGCCATAGGGGACTGGCTTTTGTTATGTGGCCGAAGTGTCACGTGTGTGATGGAGACTGGGTGGGACAGGGAGATGAATAGATGCCCTCTGTCACCTGAAAAGGGCCAGCATTCTCCTGGACGTAGATAGAAAATTCCCTCGGTGCACTTGCGATGTGGCCATAGGGGGACTGGCTTTTTGTTATGTGGCCGAGTGTCACGTGTGTGATGGAGACTGGGTGGGACAGGGAGATGAATAGATGCCCTCGGTCGCCTGAAAAGGGCCAGCATTCTCCTGGACGTAGATAGAAAATTCCCTCGGTGCACTTGCGATGTGGCCATAGGGGACTGGCTTTTGTTATGTGGCCGAGTGTCACGTGTGTGATGGAGACTGGGTGGGACAGGGAGATGAATAGATGCCCTCTGTCGCCTGAAAAGGGCCAGCATTCTCCTGGACGCAGATAGAAAATTCCCTCGGTGCACTTGGCGATGTGGCCAAAGGGGACTGGCTTTTCTTATGTGGCCGAGTGTCACGTGTGTGATGGAGACTGGGTGGGACAGGGAGATGAATAGATGCCCTCTGTCGCCTGAAAAGGGCCAGCATTCTCCTGGACCTCATCCGTGGTCCTCATTCCCTGGGGAAGAAAAAAGAGACCAGTTGAATTTTTCAGTCAGTACTCTGCGTGAATAACAACTACATATTCAGGACATATCTAAGATAGTGACAGAAAATGTGGGACTTACGTAGATAGAAATTTCCCTCGGTGCACTTGCGATGTGGCCATAGGGGGACTGGCTTTTTGTTATGTGGCCGAGTGTCACGTGTGTGATGGAGACTGGGTGGAACAGGGAGATGAATAGATGCCCTCTGTCGCCTGAAAAGGGCCAGCATTCTCCTGGACGTAGATAGAAAATTCCCTCGGTGCACTTGCGAAGTGGCCATAGGGGGACTGGCTTTTTGTTATGTGGCCGAGTGTCACGTGTGTGATGGAGACTGGGTGGAACAGGGAGATGAATAGATGCCCTCTGTCGCCTGAAAAGGGCCAGCATTCTCCTGAATGTAGATAGAAAATTCCCTCGGTGCACTTGCGATGTGGCCATAGGGGGACTGGCTTTTTGTTATGTGGCCGAGTGTCACGTGTGTGATGGAGACTGGGTGGGACAGGGAGATGAATAGATGCCCTCTGTCGCCTGAAAAGGGCCAGCATTCTCCTGGACGTAGATAGAAAATTCCCTCGGTGCACTTGCGATGTGGCCATAGGGGGACTGGCTTTTTGTTATGTGGCCGAGTGGAGACTGGGTGGGACAGGGAGATGAATAGATGCCCTCGGTCGCCTGAAAAGGGCCAGCATTCTCCTGGACGTAGATAGAAAATTCCCTCGGTGCACTTGCGATGTGGCCATAGGGGGACTGGCTTTTGTTATGTGGCCGAAGTGTCACGTGTGTGATGGAGACTGGGTGGGACAGGGAGATGAATAGATGCCCTCTGTCGCCTGAAAAGGGCCAGCATTCTCCTGGACGTAGATAGAAAATTCCCTCGGTGCACTTGGCGATGTGGCCATAGGGGACTGGCTTTTGTTATGTGGCCGAAGTGTCACGTGTGTGATGGAGACTGGGTGGAACAGGGAGATGAATAGATGCCCTCTGTCGCCTGAAAAGGGCCAGCATTCTCCTGGACCTCATCCGTGGTCCTCATTCCCTGGGGAAGAAAAAGAGACCAGTTGAATTTTTCGTCGTGCTCTGCGTGAATAACAACTACATATTCAGGACATATCTAAGATAGTGACAGAAAATGTGGGACTTACGTAGATAGAAATTTCCCTCGGTGCACTTGCGATGTGGCCATAGGGGGACTGGCTTTTTGTTATGTGGCCGAGTGTCACGCGGTGTGATGGAGACTGGGTGGGACAGGGAGATGAATAGATGCCCTCGGTCGCCTGAAAAGGGCCAGCATTCTCCTGGACGTAGATAGAAAATTCCCTCGGTGCACTTGGCGATGTGGCCATAGGGGACTGGCTTTTGTTATGTGGCCGAGTGTCACGTGTGTGATGGAGACTGGGTGGGACAGGGAGATGAATAGATGCCCTCTGTCGCCTGAAAAGGGCCAGCATTCTCCTGGACGTAGATAGAAAATTCCCTCGGTGCACTTAAGATGTGGCCATAGGGGACTGGCTTTTGTTATGTGGCCGAAGTGTCACGTGTGTGATGGAGACTGGGTGGGACAGGGAGATGAATAGATGCCCTCTGTCGCCTGAAAAGGGCCAGCATTCTCCTGGACGTAGATAGAAAATTCCCTCGGTGCACTTGCGATGTGGCCATAGGGGGGACTGGCTTTTGTTATGTGGCCGAAGTGTCACGTGTGTGATGGAGACTGGGTGGGACAGGGAGATGAATAGATGCCCTCTGTCGCCTGAAAAGGGCCAGCATTCTCCTGAATGTAGATAGAAAATTCCCTCGGTGCACTTGGCGATGTGGCCATAGGGGACTGGCTTTTGTTATGTGGCCGAGTGTCACGCGTGTGATGGAGACTGGGTGGGACAGGGAGATGAATAGATGCCCTCTGTCGCCTGAAAAGGGCCAGCATTCTCCTGGACGTAGATAGAAAATTACCTCGGTGCACTTGGCGATGTGGCCATAGGGGACTGGCTTTTGTTATGTGGCCGAAGTGGAGACTGGGTGGGACAGGGAGATGAATAGATGCCCTCGGTCGCCTGAAAAGGGCCAGCATTCTCCTGGACGTAGATAGAAAATTCCCTCGGTGCACTTGGCGATGTGGCCATAGGGGACTGGCTTTTGTTATGTGGCCGAAGTGTCACGTGTGTGATGGAGACTGGGTGGGACAGGGAGATGAATAGATGCCTTCTGTCGCCTGAAAAGGGCCAGCATTCTCCTGGACGTAGATAGAAAATTCCCTCGGTGCACTTGGCGATGTGGCCATAGGGGACTGGCTTTTGTTATGTGGCCGAAGTGCCACGTGTGTGATGGAGACTGGGTGGGACAGGGAGATGAATAGATGCCCTCTGTCGCCTGAAAAGGGCCAGCATTCTCCTGGACGTAGATAGAAAATTCCCTCAGTGCACTTGGCGATGTGGCCATAGGGGACTGGCTTTTGTTATGTGGCCGAGTGGAGACTGGGTGGGACAGGGAGATGAATAGATGCCCTCTGTCGCCTGAAAAGGGCCAGCATTCTCCTGGACGTAGATAGAAAATTCCCTCGGTGCACTTGGCGATGTGGCCATAGGGGACTGGCTTTTGTTATGTGGCCGAAGTGTCACGTGTGTGATGGAGACTGGGTGGGACAGGGAGATGAATAGATGCCCTCTGTCGCCTGAAAAGGGCCAGCATTCTCCTGGACGTAGATAGAAAATTCCCTCGGTGCACTTGGCGATGTGGCCATAGGGGACTGGCTTTTGTTATGTGGCCGAAGTGTCACGTGTGTGATGGAGACTGGGTGGGACAGGGAGATGAATAGATGCCCTCGGTCGCCTGAAAAGGGCCAGCATTCTCCTGGACGTAGATAGAAAATTCCCTCGGTGCACTTGGCGATGTGGCCATAGGGGACTGGCTTTTGTTATGTGGCCGAGTGTCACGTGTGTGATGGAGACTGGGTGGGACAGGGAGATGAATAGATGCCCTCTGTCGCCTGAAAAGGGCCAGCATTCTCCTGGACGTAGATAGAAAATTCCCTCGGTGCACTTGCGATGTGGCCATAGGGGACTGGCTTTTGTTATGTGGCCGAAGTGTCACGTGTGTGATGGAGACTGGGTGGGACAGGGAGATGAATAGATGCCCTCTGTCGCCTGAAAAGGGCCAGCATTCTCCTGGACGTAGATAGAAAATTCCCCGGTGCACTTGCGATGTGGCCATAGGGGACTGGCTTTTGTTATGTGGCCGAGTGTCACGTGTGTGATGGAGACTGGGTGGGACAGGGAGATGAATAGATGCCCTCTGTCGCCTGAAAAGGGCCAGCATTCTCCTGGACGTAGATAGAAAATTCCCTCGGTGCACTTGCGATGTGGCCATAGGGGGACTGGCTTTTTGTTATGTGGCCAAGTGTCACGTGTGTGATGGAGACTGGGTGGGACAGGGAGATGAATAGATGCCCTCTGTCGCCTGAAAAGGGCCAGCATTCTCCTGGACGTAGATAGAAAATTCCCTCGGTGCACTTGCGATGTGGCCATAGGGGGACTGGCTTTTTGTTATGTGGCCGAGTGTCACGTGTGTGATGGAGACTGGGTGGAACAGGGAGATGAATAGATGCCCTCTGTCGCCTGAAAAGGGCCAGCATTCTCCTGGACCTCATCCGTGGTCCTCATTCCCTGGGGAAGAAAAAGAGACCAGTTGAATTTTTCGTCGTGCTCTGCGTGAATAACAACTACATATTCAGGACATATCTAAGATAGTGACAGAAAATGTGGGACTTACGTAGATAGAAATTTCCCTCGGTGCACTTGCGATGTGGCCATAGGGGGACTGGCTTTTTGTTATGTGGCCGAGTGTCACGTGTGTGATGGAGACTGGGTGGGACAGGGAGATGAATAGATGCCCTCGGTCGCCTGAAAAGGGCCAGCATTCTCCTGGACGTAGATAGAAAATTCCCTCGGTGCACTTGCGATGTGGCCATAGGGGGACTGGCTTTTTGTTATGTGGCCGAGTGTCACGTGTGTGATGGAGACTGGGTGGGACAGGGAGATGAATAGATGCCCTCTGTCGCCTGAAAAGGGCCAGCATTCTCCTGGACGTAGATAGAAAATTCCCTCGGTGCACTTGCGATGTGGCCATAGGGGGACTGGCTTTTTGTTATGTGGCCGAGTGGAGACTGGGTGGGACAGGGAGATGAATAGATGCCCTCGGTCGCCTGAAAAGGGCCAGCATTCTCCTGGACGTAGATAGAAAATTCCCTCGGTGCACTTGGCGATGTGGCCATAGGGGACTGGCTTTTGTTATGTGGCCGAAGTGTCACGTGTGTGATGGAGACTGGGTGGGACAGGGAGATGAATAGATGCCCTCTGTCGCCTGAAAAGGGCCAGCATTCTCCTGGACGTAGATAGAAAATTCCCTCGGTGCACTTGGCGATGTGGCCAAAGGGGACTGGCTTTTGTTATGTGGCCGAAGTGTCACGTGTGTGATGGAGACTGGGTGGGACAGGGAGATGAATAGATGCCCTCTGTCGCCTGAAAAGGGCCAGCATTCTCCTGGACCTCATCCGTGGTCCTCATTCCCTGGGGAAGAAAAAGAGACCAGTTGAATTTTTCGTCGTACTCTGCGTGAATAACAACTACATATTCAGGACACATCTAAGATAGTGACAGAAAATTTGGGACTTACGTAGATAGAAAATTCTCTCGGTGCACTTGCGATGTGGCCATAGGGGGACTGGCTTTTTGTTATGTGGCCGAGTGTCACGTGTGTGATGGAGACTGGGTGGGACAGGGAGATGAATAGATGCCCTCTGTCGCCTGAAAAGGGCCAGCATTCTCCTGGACGTAGATAGAAAATTCCCTCGGTGCACTTGGCGATGTGGCCATAGGGGACTGGCTTTTTGTTATGTGGCCGAGTGGAGACTGGGTGGGACAGGGAGATGAATAGATGCCCTCTGTCGCCTGAAAAGGGCCAGCATTCTCCTGGACGTAGATAGAAAATTCCCTCGGTGCACTTGCGATGTGGCCATAGGGGACTGGCTTTTGTTATGTGGCCGAAGTGTCACGTGTGTGATGGAGACTGGGTGGGACAGGGAGATGAATAGATGCCCTCTGTCGCCTGAAAAGGGCCAGCATTCTCCTGGACGTAGATAGAAAATTCCCTCGGTGCACTTGGCGATGTGGCCATAGGGGACTGGCTTTTGTTATGTGGCCGAGTGTCACGTGTGTGATGGAGACTGGGTGGGACAGGGAGATGAATAGATGCCCTCGGTCGCCTGAAAAGGGCCAGCATTCTCCTGGACGTAGATAGAAAATTCCCTCGGTGCACTTGGCGATGTGGCCATAGGGGACTGGCTTTTGTTATGTGGCCGAGTGTCACGTGTGTGATGGAGACTGGGTGGGACAGGGAGATGAATAGATGCCCTCTGTCGCCTGAAAAGGGCCAGCATTCTCCTGGACGTAGATAGAAAATTCCCTCGGTGCACTTGCGATGTGGCCATAGGGGACTGGCTTTTTGTTATGTGGCCAAGTGTCACGTGTGTGATGGAGACTGGGTGGGACAGGGAGATGAATAGATGCCCTCGGTCGCCTGAAAAGGGCCAGCATTCTCCTGGACGTAGATAGAAAATTCCCTCGGTGCACTTGCGATGTGGCCATAGGGGGACTGGCTTTTTGTTATGTGGCCAAGTGTCACGTGTGTGATGGAGACTGGGTGGGACAGGGAGATGAATAGATGCCCTCTGTCGCCTGAAAAGGGCCAGCATTCTCCTGGACGTAGATAGAAAATTCCCTCGGTGCACTTGGCGATGTGGCCATAGGGGACTGGCTTTTTGTTATGTGGCCAAGTGTCACGTGTGTGATGGAGACTGGGTGGGACAGGGAGATGAATAGATGCCCTCTGTCGCCTGAAAAGGGCCAGCATTCTCCTGGACCTCATCCGTGGTCCTCATTCCCTGGGGAAGAAAAAGAGACCAGTTGAATTTTTCGTCGTACTCTGCGTGAATAACAACTACATATTCAGGACATATCTAAGATAGTGACAGAAAATGTGGGACTTACGTAGATAGAAATTTCCCTCGGTGCACTTGCGATGTGGCCATAGGGGGACTGGCTTTTTGTTATGTGGCCGAGTGTCACGTGTGTGATGGAGACTGGGTGGGACAGGGAGATGAATAGATGCCCTCTGTCGCCTGAAAAGGGCCAGCATTCTCCTGGACGTAGATAGAAAATTCCCTCGGTGCACTTGCGATGTGGCCATAGGGGGACTGGCTTTTTGTTATGTGGCCGAGTGTCACGTGTGTGATGGAGACTGGGTGGAACAGGGAGATGAATAGATGCCCTCTGTCGCCTGAAAAGGGCCAGCATTCTCCTGGACGTAGATAGAAAATTCCCTCGGTGCACTTGCGATGTGGCCATAGGGGACTGGCTTTTGTTATGTGGCCGAAAGTGTCACGTGTGTGATGGAGACTGGGTGGGACAGGGAGATGAATAGATGCCCTCTGTCGCCTGAAAAGGGCCAGCATTCTCCTGGACGCAGATAGAAAATTCCCTCGGTGCACTTGGCGATGTGGCCATAGGGGACTGGCTTTTCTTATGTGGCCGAAGTGTCACGTGTGTGATGGAGACTGGGTGGGACAGGGAGATGAATAGATGCCCTCTGTCGCCTGAAAAGGGCCAGCATTCTCCTGGACGTAGATAGAAAATTCCCTTGGTGCACTTGCGATGTGGCCATAGGGGACTGGCTTTTGTTATGTGGCCGAAGTGTCACGTGTGTGATGGAGACTGGGTGGGACAGGGAGATGAATAGATGCCCTCTGTCGCCTGAAAAGGGCCAGCATTCTCCTGGACCTCATCCGTGGTCCTCATTCCCTGGGGAAGAAAAAGAGACCAGTTGAATTTTTCGTCGTACTCTGCGTGAATAACAACTACATATTCAGGACATATCTAAGATAGTGACAGAAAATGTGGGACTTACGTAGATAGAAATTTCCCTCGGTGCACTTGCGATGTGGCCATAGGGGGACTGGCTTTTTGTTATGTGGCCGAGTGTCACGTGTGTGATGGAGACTGGGTGGAACAGGGAGATGAATAGATGCCCTCTGTCGCCTGAAAAGGGCCAGCATTCTCCTGGACCTCATCCGTGGTCCTCATTCCCTGGGGAAGAAAAAGAGACCAGTTGAATTTTTCGTCGTACTCTGCGTGAATAACAACTACATATTCAGGACATATCTAAGATAGTGACAGAAAATTTGGGACTTCACGTAGATAGAAATTTCCCTCGGTGCACTTGGCGATGTGGCCATAGGGGACTGGCTTTTGTTATGTGGCCGAAGTGTCACGTGTGTGATGGAGACTGGGTGGGACAGGGAGATGAATAGATGCCCTCTGTCGCCTGAAAAGGGCCAGCAATCTCCTGGACGTAGATAGAAAATTCCCTCGGTGCACTTGCGATGTGGCCATAGGGGACTGGCTTTTGTTATGTGGCCGAAGTGTCACGTGTGTGATGGAGACTGGGTGGGACAGGGAGATGAATAGATGCCCTCTGTCGCCTGAAAAGGGCCAGCATTCTCCTGAATGTAGATAGAAAATTCCCTCGGTGCACTTAGCGATGTGGCCATAGGGGACTGGCTTTTGTTATGTGGCCGAAGTGTCACGTGTGTGATGGAGACTGGGTGGGACAGGGAGATGAATAGATGCCCTCTGTCGCCTGAAAAGGGCCAGCATTCTCCTGGACGTAGATAGAAAATTCCCTCGGTGCACTTGGCGATGTGGCCGACTTTTGTTATGTGGCCGAGTGTCACGTGTGTGATGGAGACTGGGTGGGACAGGGAGATGAATAGATGCCCTCTGTCGCCTGAAAAGGGCCAGCATTCTCCTGGACGTAGATAGAAAATTCCCTCGGTGCACTTGGCGATGTGGCCATAGGGGACTGGCTTTTGTTATGTGGCCGAAGTGGGAGACTGGGTGGGACAGGGAGATGAATAGATGCCCTCGGTCGCCTGAAAAGGGCCAGCATTCTCCTGGACGTAGATAGAAAATTCCCTCGGTGCACTTGCGATGTGGCCATAGGGGGACTGGCTTTTTGTTATGTGGCCAAGTGTCACGTGTGTGATGGAGACTGGGTGGGACAGGGAGATGAATAGATGCCCTCTGTCGCCTGAAAAGGGCCAGCATTCTCCTGGACCTCATCCGTGGTCCTCATTCCCTGGGGAAGAAAAAGAGACCAGTTGAATTTTTCGTCGTACTCTGCGTGAATAACAACTACATATTCAGGACACATCTAAGATAGTGACAGAAAATTTGGGACTTACGTAGATAGAAAATTCTCTCGGTGCACTTGCGATGTGGCCATAGGGGGACTGGCTTTTGTTATGTGGCCGAGTGTCACGTGTGTGATGGAGACTGGGTGGGACAGGGAGATGAATAGATGCCCTCTGTCGCCTGAAAAGGGCCAGCATTCTCCTGGACGTAGATAGAAAATTCCCTCGGTGCACTTGCGATGTGGCCATAGGGGGACTGGCTTTTTGTTATGTGGCCGAAGTGTCACGTGTGTGATGGAGACTGGGTGGGACAGGGAGATGAATAGATGCCCTCTGTCGCCTGAAAAGGGCCAGCATTCTCCTGGACGTAGATAGAAAATTCCCAGGAATGTATACAAGACGGTGGCAGGTGAAAGTGCGACGCCTTTTTGTGAAGGACATGATAAATTGGTTAGTTCACAACGATGTTTATCGGTTTGATGCTCTGAATGAGCCCTGACAGTTTTTATGGAGGCATGAGAGTGCGCCTGCGCAAGCTTGGAGAATGACGTATGACGTAATGACTTATGGAATTTACTATAGTCATATGTCACCACCCCGTTTTAACAACTAAGCAACTTTTGCAACTTTGAGCACAAAATTAAGCTATTTGTCAAAAAATATTTGGCGAACTATGTGGGTAATCAACATTGTAAGGAAGTGACTCAGAAAAATATGAAATATCATAGAAATGTCAAAATACACTGGAGGGGGCCTTTAACATGCTTAGCCTGCTGCTGATCATTTCTGCAGTAATCAGTTCATGATGAATCACATTACAATCCACAGGGACAAAATAAGATAAAGCACCAAGGGCATTTAAATGTTTCGGATCAGTAAAAGCGATTTGAATTGAATTTCTCCTGTGCTGTGACGTCACTGAGCGACTGGAGGGGGCTCCCCATACACACGCATGACGGTAATCACCACCTTCTCAGTAACAACACGTCCCAAATCCGCGAGTGATTTTTCATTCTTGATTTAAACTGATTATGCAAGAGCACAACAAAACATGAGATTCTCCCAAGACGATTACAAATGCGTGTATGGTTATTCTTGTTATTCTGTAACTCTCGGGATGACGTGTAACCCGTTTCATTGACAGAGAGAGGAGGAGAAAAAAACACATGATTGAAGAGTGTAAACCACCCGCAATCCGCGTCTGTGTTTAAACATGTATTTAAAGTTACACAAACAATCCGCTTACTTAACAACGATGAGTAAAAAGAAATAGCCCGTGACTTATTGATAATGAAATAGGTTGGTGATATTTTTTTTTGCTCGTTTTAAACTCTTGGTAACACAATGATTCAGATGTGTGAGTGATTATTTTTCGTTCTTTTCTGTGGTTCTTACGACACATGCATTAACCTGTTGCATTGACAGAGAGAGAGAAACAATTTATTTAAGACATAAAACCTTCTCAGTAACAACACGTCTCAAATCCGCGAGTGACTATTTTCGTTCTTGATTTAAACTGATTATGCAAGAGCACAACAAAACATGAGATTCTCCCAAGACGATTACAAATGCTTGTATGGTTATTCTTGTTATTCTGTAACTCTCGGGATGACGTGTAACCCGTTTCATTGACAGAGAGAGGAGGAGAAAAAAACACATGATTGAAGAGTGTAAACCACCCGCAATCCGCGTCTGTGTTTAAACATGTATTTAAAGTTACACAAACAATCCGCTTACTTAACAACGATGAGTAAAAAGAAATAGCCCGTGACTTATTGATAATGAAATAGGTTGGTGATATTTTTTTTTTGCTCGTTTTAAACTCTTGGTAACACAATGATTCAGATGTGTGAGTGATTATTTTTCGTTCTTTTCTGTGGTTCTTACGACACATGCATTAACCTGTTGCATTGACAGAGAGAGAGAAACAATTTATTTAAGACATAAAACCTTCTCAGTAACAACACGTCTCAAATCCGCGAGTGACTATTTTCGTTCTTGATTTAAACTGTTTATGCAAGAGCACAACAAAACATGAGATTCTCCCAAGACGATTACAAATGCGTGTATGATTATTCTTGTTCTTCTGTAACTCTCGGGATGACGTGTAACCCGTTTCATTGACAGAGAGAGGAGGAGAAAAAAAACACATAATTGAAGAGTGTAAACCACCCGCAATCCGCGTCTGTGTTTAAAAATGTATTTAAAGTTACACAAAGGTCCACTCACTTAACAACGACGAGTAAAAAAGAAATAGCCCGTGACTTATTGATAATGAAATAGGTTGGTGATATTTTTTTGCTCGTTTTAAACTCTTGGTAACACAATGATTCAGATGTGTGAGTGATTAGTTTTTGTTCTTTTCTGTGGTTCTTACGACACATGCATTAACCTGTTTCATTGACAGAGAGAGAGAGAGAAGCAATTTATTTTAGACATAAAACCTTCTCAGTAACAACACGTCTCAAATCCGCGAGTGATTATTTTTTGTTCTTGATTTAAACTGTTTATGCACGAAAACGTAAGGCTCCCAACTGTGACTTTTAAACTGCTATGCGATTGCCTATAGTGTAACCGGGGAGGGTATGTATGCAGCCTGTGTGCGACAGCGGATGGGGGATGAGAATAGAACGGGATCACGGTTGGACAACTGTGGGTTTGACAGGAACGTGCGATGGCGGATGTATATTCGCTACCGTCTATCTCTGCATAAACTATAATGTCGGACTAACAGGAATTGCATGATAAAACTGTGAAACTAGACCGTAGATGCTTTATCTTTAACAGTGTAATAAGGTACTTTAGTCTAGCGGGCGTGATTGTTCTTCGTTCCTGTTTTAAACTCCAGCTGTATGGCAGGAAGGATCGGTAAAGATCGCTCCCAATTATTAAAAAGTACCTGGAAATCTCGCTGAAGTGTACGAGTGTCGCCAGACTTGTAGGCATGTTCCCTTTATAAATCACAAACATCTTGAAATGTTGCCTATGTGAGGAAGCGCCATGCCCTGTTCCCTTCAAACGCTTGCAACTGTCTATAAATATTCAGTGGAAATAATATTAATAGGTCTACGTAGCCTATGACTGCGATAAGAAAAGGAGACAAACTCTGAAAAGGGGAGCTATAAAAATGAGATTTAACTCAGCGTGACACTGACGTTCTTTTTGGTGAAGCTGAAGTTGTTAGGTGGTTAAAAAACGCACTTTGTACTACAGATGCACCGCAGGAAAAGGATCACAGCCGATCTGTCAGAACAGGGGCTGGCTTTTCTCCTCAGTAGTGACGTCACTGACCGAAGGCAGACACGGACACGTCAAAACTTTATGACACCAGCTACTAATATTCTCCGTTTGAAGAGAGAGAGCGAGAGAGTAAACCAGACGCATTCCACTTGTATTTAAACATGCTATTTGAAGTTACACAAACAGGCCGCTTACAAGTAGGCTAACTAGTATGATTTCTGATTAATCGGTCCAATACATTTGAGGTGTTCTTTTGCAGAAACAGAATATCCGTTTGTGTTTATTATCCACAGTTATGGTTCTTTTTTTGTGCGACCCAAATTATCTTAAAATATGTATGGCTTTTTGTTTGTCTTACTTTTTTTATAGCGAACTTCAGGGGAATCAATCAAACAAGCGTCTGATTATTTAGAAAGGCTTTAGGCTTTAAGCTATAGCCTACCACTCAGAGATAATATATCGATATACACAGTTTTAGGACTATTCACTTCAAAGAGTTTCAGCCTTCAGCCATGTGAAGTGCCATTTCTCATTTCCCTTCTTTATGTGCATACACGTGTTTCGGAGTAAGGATCCGCATTTTTTAATGTCTTCAACGACTTTGTTTATTATAGATCACAGCCTTTTGCTAGGGATGTGGCGTTAGTTGTTACCACCTATAATGTGATAATATTTGTTTCTGCTTATTGTATTGTCGTCTTCTGTGTTACTTTCATAGACCGATCGTGTGTTTTGCACACGACATCTTTAATTATTAACCCCCATGACTCGTAAAAACAGAAGTTTGAATTTGAGTTTGCATTCTTGAGAGCCGTGCTTAACTCTGGGCCGAGTCTCTTTTATCTGCTTTTACATCACATGAGCTCAGACAATAAGATGTGATTTAAGCAGAGATGTATGTCACCCTGTCTACTATCTACTAACAATAGGAGACAATTTTAAGTATCTGACAAAAGGCTTTCGAACTAAAAAATAAAACATTTACCAAAAGACTTCAAGTAGTGTACACCGTATGCAGAGTTTTTCCTGATCTGAGAACTTTACTGTATTGAAATGGCTGTTAGAGACACTGATGGTTTTGATTTTAGATTACAACATCCTTTTAGTCTAGTTGTGTCAGGTCCTTCAAACAGCGGTAAAACATATTTTGTGAAAATGTTGATTGAAAATGCCGATAAGCTCATTTCAAAACAGATTGAAAATGTTGTATATATTTTTTCGTGTTGGCAACCATTGTACGACCAGTTATTGAAAATTAGAAATGTGAATTTCATTGAAGTCATACCACCTTCTTTAAGCGATGATACATTGTTACCTTTAGAAAAAAACAATTTGTTGATTATTGATGACTTAATGAGTGATGCTAGCAACAACATTGAGGTCCAAAACATGTTTACAAAATATGTGCATCATAGAAATCTAAGTTGTTTATACCTGGTTCAGAATTTGTTTTTTTCAAGGCAAAGTTAGCCGTACTATTAATTTGAATACCAATTATGTTGTTTTGTTTAAAAACCCCAGAGATAAATACCAAGTCATGCTTATGGCTAGACAAATGTTTCCTGGGAAGAGTCATTTTTTTATGGATTGTTTCGACGACGCCACGAGTGTTCCTTACGGTTACTTGATGATTGATTTTAAAGCTAAGACACCTGATGATTTCAGACTCAGAACTGACTTGCATTCAGACCTGCCTGTTGTGTATGTGCCTAAGAGAAAGTAAATAAACATGTCTGGTCGCATTAAAAGAAACCTGTCTTTACTGCAAACTTTGCACGGAGCATCTCCATCTCAGAGAGTGAATATTATTAAATCTGCATCACCAGACCTTTTGGTAGCGTTATGCGAGATAGCTTACAATGTTTTAAAAGGTAAAATTCCTTTAAATAAGACGCAGTATCAAAAATTACAAAAGAAGAAGGCGGGGGATTAGACTGCTCACCAATAAAAAGGTTTGCGCTTCAAAGAAAAAGAAGACGATGCTCAAACAGTCTGGCGGTTTTCTTCTACCCCTCCTGAGTATCGCCATGCCATTTATAACGAGTCTTATAGCTTCAAGACAAACTTAGATGACTATGGAGTATGCACAAAAAATGTTTCTGGTACCTAAACAACAACTTGATCTTCTAAGAAGACCTCCGGCACACGAGTCTATTCGAGAAACTGTTGAAAATGACCTGGATCGTACTATAAAAGAAATTCTAGATCAAAAGACTGAAGATCTTCATGATAAAGCAAAAAAATATTCCATGGCGTTGCAGAGATTTCTCACCATGGTAAAACAAGGAGAAAAAAGACCAGAACACGCTAACTTTGTCAATGCCAGTCGCTGAGGATTTTCACCCTTCAGAGCAGAAGAATAGAACTTTGAAGAAGTTTTAAAAAACATGCCAAAAAACAGCAAGAATAAAGCTCTGCATATTTTGGATAAAATGTCCTCCTCAAAAAACATATCTGCTTGGACTGAATGTGGGGAGTTTGTGTTTAAGAGTAATGTCATTAAAGGGTCTCATGTGTATGATTTGATAAGAGGAGTGACTGCTTCTCACAATGTGTCTGACAGCCAGAGACCTACAGGTTGGGATGAATATCTGCAATAGCTGGCTATACTGAATATACCTTTATCAGTTGTACCAAATCAACGGGTCAAAAGAAAAATTGACAAGTTTAAGAGAAAGACTTCTGGGGAATCTTCTCTTCTTATTACCGGATCACCGTCTACACCTCTTGTTAGCAGAGGGCATCGATTAGCAAACGATGAAAAAAATCATCAGAATAACAAAAAAAACATTGTCGTACACGGTTCAATCTAGTGATCATTTTGATAATGATCGAGACACAGCTTCTAATATTATCATGCACATTTAAAAGAATCTGATACTCGGACACATTGGTTACATTCTGCATAATTATTTTGTCCGCATACAACCGAGTGTTGTATTTTTTTTCACAAATTTGCATACCATAAAATCATTGCATGACAGTTTACTATATTTAGTCATAACATTGTCGTAAGATAACCCTCTATCCATGTGGTAAAGAAAAAACACACAATGCTGTCTGCACACTACAGAATTCACATCTTGCACTTGTCTAACAGAGTGTTGCGTGGACTTACAATTACTGTTGAGAAAGACAGAAAAGGATTCAGGAAAATGTGCGTATACAGGAGAGTTCCCAAAACTGTCAAAGAATGATCCCACACCCTGTTTGTCAATATAGATAGCGACCCAATGTTGTCCTCCCAGGTAGGAGGGGTCTGTGTTTACCACCAACATGACGGGTCTCTTTTCAATAACCGGTTTAGGAAGCTGGTCGCTAGCAAATACTCCAAGAAAGACGCCTTGCTTTACTACCTTGTCAAGTACTTTTGACAATTCTATCGTATTCATACTATCCTTTTGTTAAAGTTAGAAAAAGTCAATGAGAACCTGTCTTCTTGATGATATCTCAATTATAGAATCATATGTGGCGTAAATAACCGCATTTATTGTGCGTTGAAGCGGATTTCTAAAACGAGCCTCTAATCTAACACTACCGTTTTTAATGAGCGACATATGGTCTCCGCATCCTTCATCAGGACTCAGGTTAAAACAAAACAGACTGTATCCATTACAAAATTCATCGCGGGTTATGGCCATAGCGTTGTTTTTAAGATACTTTCCAGTTGCGGAGTACAATTGATGATTCCCATTCCCTCTGGTAAAGTTGGGTTGAAAGGGTTTTGAAGGATATTGCTGGCCGTCAACGTATAAACATAAAAACTCTATATCGTAATGGTTAAATGTAAATGGATTACGCGTATAGCTACCTGTGAATGCCTCATGATCTACAAATCCTACTACAATAAATTTAGGTATTTGTCCCAAGAATATATTTTCTTGATTACAAACACGAGTGCCCGTCGGAACGCTAAAATTTTTAAGACAGACTCGGTCTATGGGATACTTAACATTGCCATGCGTTAACGCCTTAGCGTGTGCTAACTTAACAGCCGGAGATACGGTGACTTTCTTTACAAACAGGCTTGCTGACATAATCTTAACCCGAAAGTCATCTACAGTGTTGCGCATTAAGCAAAATTCGTTTTTAGCTCTTATGAATTTTATCTTGAGGTCTACTCTGTTTATCATTAACTTGTCTTGAAAAAACAAGTCAGAATGCAAAGGGGATATTAGCTCCACTACGCGGCCACCTTGCGTGTACTCCATTCTTTTAACTAGTCCCTCATTGCATCCTCCACCCGTTGCGTCATCCATATGACCTGCTGTATCCATGCAAAATAGTCCTGATCCAAACTGTGTCTGCAGAGCATCCTTTCCATAGTTCAAAAGGCACTCTATTATACCCCTGTAAGGATATGTGTTTGATGATTGCGTTACGAGTCGGTCCCCCAACGATATGTCGACCTGTGAAAATATTGTACATCCGGGATAGTTGATAAAACCCACTTCGTCTGCTTGGTCCAGGTTTCCGCCGTTAGCTCTGGTGATTTTTGCACGCGTGTACAGGAACGTATTGTTTAGATCCAGATAGTCCTCTGTACTAGCAGGAATGAAAAATTCGAGGGGTGCAGAGTCTGATATAGCCGCTAGGGGAGGGAATTCGACGTAGACGCATTTCTCAATACTTGTTTGTGTTAACGGTACCATAAACAGGTCTAGCTCCGACTTAACGCACTCTTGTGACAGGTTATGTACCAACGTCATTCTTGTTAGAAAATGTCTCTTGTCTTCTGACGTTTTGTCGACTTGCTACTCCTTGCTTTTCTATTTCTTCTAGTCTTAGCAAGGGTCTTCTTATTTGTTGTTTGGCTACGCCTCTTTGGTGGGGAACTCCCTCTTTTCCCAGGAGGTCGTTTTATTGGTCGGGGAGCCACAGCCATTATACCGGACCCCTCTTGACGTCTGAGGGGCTGCAAATGTAAATCCTTTCTTGAGTAAGGGGAATGCCAATCTAAATAGACCCCTAAAGATACCCCCTAACCCTGCACCATACTGTGCACCGAGCCCACTGTATCCCAGTAAATCACCTCCCGCTTGGGCTGTATAATATGCAACGTATTTGTCCGCGTTATGAGCATATGGATGGTACATTTTTGCTCCTTGTCTAATACTGATATTTTACAGGTCGAAAGTGTAACTTTATTATCACTTTGCCGTATGTAAAAGGGATATGTTGATTCTGATCTGTCTTGAGAGAAATCTCGATACTGTCAATGTGTGTTTTGCAGAGCTTCAGGTAGTGTGGTCTGTCATAAGTGTTTGTGATCATGTGGTTGTTTGGCCCCGATATATGTACTATTCTTAAAAGAGGGACGTAACTATCCCCTACTGTCTGATGATCAACAATATCGGTATATACAAACATGTTATACATCCCTACATTAATATCGGCAGGATGTGGCGCCAAATACAGCATCTGTGTCAATACTGTGTTAGTTCGCGGCTGAGATCTAAACGTTGTAATTCCCTCGTGAGTTTTAAAAGTCACTCCGGGGATAAATCCCAACATTTGCGCAAGTTTTCCTTGAAACGTTAATTCCACATCTCTCGTTGGTAAAATGCTTACTTTGTTGGTAATGTTGTTGTAATCAAGCTCAATGTGACCCATGTCGTTTTCAGATAAACAACTGTTTAGTTCAGCTATTATCTGTGACATTGTTGTATAGAATGCCTGTGTCGCTGATAGAACTACCCTTTTGTTGGATTTTTTATCAAACACAACAAATTTTGAGTCTTCTGATGAAAAAGATCTCCATGTTTTTGGATATTGTATTTCTATCAAACCCACCTGGTATGCAGATTTAAAGTGTAAAGGCTTGGATAGTTTCGTTCTAAAGTTTGCTATTGTATTGCTCGGGTAAAATAATGCAGACGAGTTGCTGGGCAGGGTGACAAAAAAATCCTCTCTATCCATTTATACCTGTGTTTGTAATCTGCTAAGGTAGCTGAATGACCTGTTTTTCCAAAATCCACGAGTTAAATTTATCTGGCCATCCGACCCATTTGACTAACACCATGTCCCGGCATTGTCTTTTCTTTCTAGATAAAATCTTTTCTATTTTAAATGTTTTGTTTTTATGTATAATAACTTTTTTTGCATCTCTTGCTCGTAAAATGCTCCCTGTAATACTTCTCCGTCATAGTCTTTTAACCTGTAAACAGGAGGGTCCCTTGACACGCATTCTTTTACAGTGAAATATTCATCAGTATAATTTTATAACTGACATAACCTTTTTTAAAAGGGCCGCATAGTTTTGAAATTCTCACAGTATCGCTCACCTTATATTTAAAACGAATTACTCTTTTATCTTTTGTTTTATACAAGTTGTTAAATACGATATCTTCATTGTCTTTTGTTACATCAATCTGTTTCATTTTAATACTACGATGATAACTATGATTGTAGGAGGTGACTAAATCCTGCAATATGTCTACGTATCGTTTAGAATTAATGGCTGTTAAATAGCGCCACATTTTAGACTTCAGAGTCCTGTTAAAGCGTTCTACTACAGATGCCTTAGTCTCATTTGATGTGGTAAAGTGTACGATACTATCAGTTTTCATTAACGCATCGAAATCTTCGTTTAAGAACTCTTTTCCCTCGTCAGTTTGAATTTTACGCGGTGTTCTACCTTCAGCTAAGATATCTTTAAAGGATGCTGTGACGCATTTACCACTCTTATTTTTTAAACAGCAAACCCATGCGTATTTTGAAAACAAATCTATACACGTTAACAAATAGCGTACCCCATCATTTTCAGCAGAATAAGTGGACATGTCAACTAAATCTAGCTGGAATTGCCAATCCATTGAATTCACCAAAACCTTGTTTCTCTTAAAATGCACCGGAGCCGTCTTGTGTAGAGTATAGGCATCTTGCTTCATGAGCCAGTTTTCTACGTCTGAATCTACGCACCGGACTCCAGTGGTGTCAAATATGGCCTTTTTTTAAGTTTTTGCTTGCCTCCGTAACCCCCTGCATTTTCTGTCGCATAGTAGATATTTCTCATTACCTCCTCCATGATCTTTGTTACAAAGACTGACGATGCAACGTCTGTGTTCAAGTATTTTATTTTCCAAGTATACGAGTTTTCAAGTATACACTTTTCAGAAAATCAGTACACGCATCTATGTTTTTACAAACCAAAGATTCAGTTAAGCAATGCATCACATCATCAACGTCGACGTGTTGTTTTCTGGTTAACATTAAAACACACAAATCAATGCTAAAAGTACAAAAAACAAAACACATGACCGGTATGAAAATCATTATCAGGAAAAACATTTACTATATGGAGTAGAGTATATTTCACATCTGCATATTTATCCGCTGTCATTTGCACCATGGTACGCCATCCAGAGGTCATTCGTCTGACACATTCTGTTTGTCAAATCTAGAACAACATAGTGTCCCATCTGTGTCGCGTATTGGATCGTTAACAGCTTCACACAACAGGGCTCTCATCATATACACGACGT
The DNA here is from genome assembly GCA_024633595.2 of Lepomis macrochirus. Lineage (NCBI taxonomy): Eukaryota > Metazoa > Chordata > Actinopteri > Centrarchiformes > Centrarchidae > Lepomis > Lepomis macrochirus. The sequence goes on from JALXJV020000023.1 coordinate 8,032,972, forward strand.
ATCTCTTTTTGACACGGTTTAGTAGACTAGACACATTCCCCATTGTGTTGTGTTAGTGTTTTTTCCTCCTTCCAGATGTCCAGAGATTCCTTAACTACAGTACTCACACTGTCCTCCACTCTAGCTACCCGTTTAAGCGATGCAATGAGAAATGGATTCCTTAGCCAAATCTGTAGAGCACCTGCTGCAATGTCTCGTATACTGCATTCACACGTCGGCTCCACCCCAAGACCACGTAGGACGTACTTTTGAGCATCAGTGAAATTTTTATTAAAAAGCTCCTGCGTAATTTATCTCTTATGTCCTTTGATATAAAAGAAGGGTAGCGTGTCAATGCATGTGTGAGGTTGTTTTCTGCACCATTCATCTGTATATGCACAGTACACACGTTTGTATAGCTTTTTGTTGCAGTATATCGTATAAATAATAGGCTACGGTTACCTGTATAATACTACTAACAGTAGTGTTGGGAGATGTGTTCTTGTCACAACACCCCAGAGTGTGCAAACATGCATTCATATACGGTTTGACCCTGCTCTTTTCCTCCTCTGATTTTTCTTCAGGAATGAGAAATGTTAAATTTCTTTTCCCCAGTTCTTTGCTATAGTCATCTACCCATGAGTTATCGACAACATCATCCTTGAGTAATGGAAAATATTTAGGGCTGCTTGATAGATCCTCACTCGCAGCACATGTCCTCGCACCTGTACAAATCATATTAATCAGAACAATGTCACCATACACAATGCAAAAGGATCTATAATTTTATGTCGTTTTGGAGTCGTTACTCCCGATTGATTACCTGTGTCCATGTTCATGTCCATGATTGTGATGATGCAAAGATGTTGCTGTTGTTCTGCACGAATATAGCTCGGCCTGATTCGCCCGAAAAACGTCACCTTGTTCCACGCTCTCGGTCAGATGTATGTCAAAAACCTAACCCCGCTATATATACACAACTGTCTGCTAAAACCCGAACATCCGCTTTTAGAGGATATCCCCCATACTCAAAAACCCCCCTTTTCACACCCCCGTCTTCACCTTTTGGCGATTGACCCCCACCGTTGCTAATAGATGCTAAGTCCAGACATGCCATAATACAAAACCCCTTTCACACCCTCCCCCATCCCATTTGGTGATCGACCTCAGCATGACCCTACATTGTTTTTGTTTTTTTAATTAATTTTTTAAATTTAATATTTTTAATCCATATTTTAATTCATATGTAATTAATTTTTTAATTAATTGAGATTTGATTAATTAATTTTGTAATTAATCACAAATTAATTAATGTGCACGACTGTTACGCGCATTGTGCGCGTTCACATGCACGCGCTTTGCTGACTCGGATACACTACTAACAGATATGGAGTCATTCTAAGGCTACGTTCACACTGCAGGCTGAAACGACCTAATTCCGATGTTTTTCTGTCTTTTCATGACAGTCTGAACGACACAGATCCGATCTTTTCAAATGCGACCCAGGCCACTTGGGTATGGGGTCCAAATCCGATACAGATCGGATCTTTTTAAATGCGACCTCAGTCTGGACACTCAGGACACATTTGATGCAACTTTGACGTCATTGGAGAGCAGCTGTTCTGCTGTAGACGGAGCTGCACTGAATGAAAAAGCTCCACAAAAAGCCATTATTAAACATTTGGCTCTCTTCCTTCTCTACCTCCCTATCATCTGCTGACACATTTCCTTTCTTATACCTAAAATCCACCAGACCGGGGCTCTCTTCTGAGTTACGTGCATTCTACTTGTCCGAGCGGACGCATTGGGGAGAGAGAGAGAGACAAAGAGAGGGAGTGAGTTGTAGGGTAAATGCATTGTACAGCACCAGAAACCGTAAGGAAAACAACAGGAAGTTGTGAACACTTGTCATAATTCAGGAAAATATGACCCGTGAGAGAACAACGAAAAACATGAGTCTCCCGCGAGTTAACCGTAGCTATGTTGCTCCTTACTTCTGTAGCCTGCTACAGCGTGCTGCATGTGACATCGTGTTATTCTTCTGCGCATGCGAGTCACTTTCCGGCCGCGGACAGTTCACACTGGAGTCTGATTATGGAGCGCATTTAAACTATAATGTGAACTGTCAAACCAAAAAAAATCGCATCTGGGGAAAAAAAATCGGAATTGAGCATTAAGGCCCGCAGTCTGAACGTAGCCTAAGTGCTGCAAAGGATTTGTACTGTTTTAGAAATGCAAACGTTACCCTTTACTTGTACTTTCTCAACCCTCGCCATTTATACAAAGATGAACCCTTTTCAGTTCATTTTCTTATAACTGCTTTTAAATATTGACAGATTTAACTGTCAAATAACTTTAAATTTTATACCTTGTCATAATATTCATTCAATCATTTTTTTATTATGCTTTAATTGCTGCAAATTATTTTCATTGCAAATATTTTTGCCCCAAGGATCACTTCAACTCATCAGTTTAAATGAGTAAAGTCAATAGTGAACAAATTGTGCCTGATTAATAATGTTGATGTAGGAGAAAGCCAATAGGCAGGTTGTTGATGTATACACTGACTGAATAAAACACAGAAGTTCGTTTTGCTCTGAACCCAAGATCCTGTGTGTTCAGTAGTAATGCTTATTTTATGTTGGATTTGACACATGACCAGTATGAACTTTTGCAAGATGGAGATGAGTGCATTTATTATTATACTTATCATGAAGAAAAGGACAATGGAAACATGACATGAGGTTCCCCCCGCCTCCTTTCTGTAGACTTCTCTCCAAGTCTGGATTCTGGTAAGAAACATGAAAGAGAAATCAATAAAGATAGTCAGGTATTGTAGAGGATAAGACATCAGAGATAGAGATGACAGTTTTTGTGGTAACCACATGGTGTCTGAATGTTTTGCAACTAAGTCTCCCTTTTACAGGTGCAAGGGTGTGGTCACAGAGTCTGTGCTAGGTATGAAGCTGCCTCTGCTTTATATCTCTAGCACTGGAGAGATATCCAGCCATTTCACAATCTCTGTTTATGGCCAGATAACAATCTAATTTGTAGGGCTGGTCCGAATACCATTTTTTGAGCTTCGAAGCTTCGGTAGTAATGAACATCTAATATTCGAAGCTTCGGAAAAATCAATTTGTATAATTTATATTTTCGAAGCTGCACAATCTCTTTAGGCTGCCTGTCCGTTTGTGTTAAAAAGGCCATCTGTTGCTGGGAGGCTGTAGGGCATGAATATACAGTCACTGGCCAGTAGGGGGCTCACACGCTCTATTCTGCCCAGCAACACGAAAAGTGAGAGGCCAGTTTGTCTGCAGCACGGAGAATACGGAGAAACTTCACACCGCTGTTCGGTGTTAGTCTTGGTTTGGGAGTGATTTGTGCGTTCATAAAACCGCAAGTTTCTGTTTTGTTGCTGTATTTACTTAGCCTGTTTCTTGGGCATTTTTTAAGTCATGTATAATCTGTAGCAGACAAGCGAATGAGAAGTGTTATTTGCCATCATTGAAGTAGAAAGTACGTACATACGTTAGGATTACACAGTGTTTCTTTTGTCTTTATTGGTTAGTGTCACTGTTTATTGACACTGGACACAGGTTATAACTGTTTAGCCATAATATACTTCAAAGGACATTGTGTGAAGTACAGAAGTAGATGTTATGGTTTAAAGATAATTATTATTATTTACATATTATTTGTATTCTGTTTATGGTTTCAGAAACCACAAATCTCCTCAATGCCAATAGATAAGACTGTATGCACCTTAAGGAGAAAATAAAGGAAACGCTCATTGCAACAAAGCCTGGTTATTGGAGCCGCTCTCTGTAAAGGCAAACCCAGAGTCCTGACCCGACTCTCCACAGCGATTTGAATTATCCACCACAACAACACATGCACTATTTTTCAGTTTGCATAATTATTTCCAGAAACCGTTCATCCAAACGGTTTAGGGCACATGACGATGACGTCGCAGTAAAATCTCAAAGTCTCCTATATTTCGCAATAGATTGATTTAGATTGATAATAAGGGTTAAAAATGCGTAAAAGGGATAATCCATTTTGTTTCTATTATTCTATTTTCCACAATGCAGCTTAACCCAAAATACAAGCTCAGGCATGCACTTCTGTCTGTCCATACAAACTCCGCTGTTCTGCGCTCTTTTGAATACTCCCGTTGCAGGAACACTTTCAGTAGTCCAAGAAGTAATATATATATATTAAGTAACTATAACGAAGTTATATGTTAACTATTATTTCACCAGATTTTATAGTGTAAAACATATTATATGCATGGTGTGCAAAAAAACAAAAAAACCCCGAATATCCGAATGTCACATTTTCAAATCGAATACCAACCCACCGAACGAATATTCGAATATTCGAATATTCTAGTCCAGCCCTACTAATTTGTGTTGTTTTTTATCTCTTTCTCCCAATGTTCTAAATAAGTATTTTTGCTTTGAGTAATAATTTAATTAACTCTACTTTGTGGTGGTAAAGCAATGCTGGTTTGTGTGACATGTTGCAGGATTTGTTATTCTCATCACTAGCTGACATAAAGGACTTGAGTTTGAAGAGCTTTGAATTGGAGTTTTGGGGACTTGATTTGAGATGCATCTGGAAATTTAGTGGAATTTTTTGGGTATATGTTATCAGTGGAAACCACCCTAATTCGGCCCTACGTGCATTTGTGGTAGTCTTTCTTTGAATGTAGGGTCTCAATAGGATGCTTCTCCCATCTGTTGTAGTTATGAGGACTGAGTGGACCCCAAACTGTCTCTGCCTGCCTCTCACTTTCTTTCTCTCTCTCTCTCTGTCGCTGTCTATTGTTCTCCCACTTTCTTCTATGTATTTTTGTTTTGACTAACTCATCTCAACTTCCAGCACTGACAGTATAACAATTTAGTTTTCAGCTGTTTAACAAAGTGCTTCAGGTCTCATTCTTTAGTTCAGCAGCTCAACTTCTGGGATCCTAAGCAGTGCAATTAAATGCATCGGGAATTTTTAAGGCATTTAATTTCAGCTCTTCTTCATTTTCTGAAGTATTTTGCAAATTGATTTCAGCTTTCAGCATTCACACGCATTTTCCCAAGGAAATGCACTTTTTTCTAGTTTTAATAGCAGCTCCACCTGTATTCATAATACAGTTAGTTTAACTACAATTAACATGTCAGGAAGAGGTTTTATTCGTGCAATGATCTCTTAATGCCCAGACTGTTTTTAAATGTGACCAATTACAAAATAACTGTTCATGAGAGCTATACTGTATGACATATTTCATACTCACAGGCAGTTCGAAAGTCTGATCTGCCGGACCGTCTTGATCATAAACTAGTGTTCCCAAATAGGCGCCTTCCTCATCCGTGGTCCTCATTCCCTGGGGAAGAAAAAGAGACCAGTTGAATTTTTCGTCGTGCTCTGTGTGAATAACAACTACATATTCAGGACATATCTAAGATAGTGACAGAAAATGTGGGACTTACGTAGATAGAAAATTCCCTCGGTGCACTTGCGATGTGGCCATAGGGGGACTGGCTTTTTGTTATGTGGCCGAGTGTCACGTGTGTGATGGAGACTGGGTGGGACAGGGAGATGAATAGATGCCCTCGGTCGCCTGAAAAGGGCCAGCATTCTCCTGGACGTAGTAATGAATGTCCCTGAGGGAAGCAAATGAAACATTTTAGTTTCCACAGATCATAAACTACTACTGTTTCTTCATGTTACTTTATATGAGAAGTTGAAAAGTGTCATTTTAATCCACTGTCAAACAGTGAATGAATGTAGCTGTGTAATTCCTACCTGGATCACTTGTCTCTGCACTTTGGATGAATACCACCAGCAAAATATTCGATCCCAAACAATCCTGATGTCTTCTTGAGGCCAATATGTGTCTGAAGATAAATGATGTAAAACTCTGGCACCTGCATGCACACAAATCAGTGACATGCATACAAAGTTAAAGGTCAACCTCCAAACAAGTTCTGCAATAATGTTCATGAATGAAAAATAATGAGGCAGATGGATGATGAAGATCACTTACCTTGTGATTCTAAGACAAAGTTTGGCATTGTGTCTGCCAGAGGAACAAACATGTTCATCTGCCTTCTGAGAGACTCCACCTTCTGCTGGACCTCTCTCATTTGCATGTGCATGTGTGTGTAGTGTGCAAACCTATAAAAGGTTTGTATACCACAATCAATTTTTTTTACCACAAGTAAGGTCCCAATAGTCAGCGATGACCTCACCCACGGGGACCAGGATGTCACCAGAATGTTGTCCGTTACCCCCTCACGTTGGGTATACAAGGTATAACCGTAAGCCAGGGGGACCCATTAAGGCGAACCCCTTGTCACCTGCTTTGAACGGCTTCACCTTTTTGGCCACACAGACCCGGGAGGGGGAAGCCACTGCCTTTTTCGAATTGGCAGCTTGCCGTAACTGCTTCCTGAACAGAGACACCAAGACAAACACATTAGTTTTGGGAGACACATTTAACAACTTTGGTGGGCCACACACACTGTGGTCCAACACCCTTGCTGCTGGGCCAAAACTCAGGAACCCCCCCCCCCAAGGCGTCAGGTTTTGGTTTTCCTCTCCCCTTCATTTCCTCAGCAACAGACACACATTTGACCACGGGAGGATGGCATCCTCGAGCTTTGGTCGAAGCTGGATCATCGCAGGACACACTTTCTTTAGAAGAGAAAGAAACTGGTAAGTCAGACAGGTTCATTTTCTGCGCCAGTTTACGAGGTTGCACCTCAGTAGTCACTTTTACTGGCTGCCTGAGGATGACTGGGCACTAAGTCGCCCTGCCCAGACTCAGGGCTTGGGGTGCTGACCACTTTGGGAACAGGAAACACCCTCTCCCCAGCAATGTCATTCCCCATGATGACCTCGATGCCCTCTATTGGGAACTCTGCACGCACACCAACTGTGAAGAAACCAGTTACCAGGTCAGAACGGATATGAACCTGGTGCAGTGGGCGAAAGTCTGATCTGCCGGACCATCTTGATCATAAACTAGTGTTCCCAAATAGGCGCCTTCCTCATCCGTGGTCCTCATTCCCTGGGGAAGAAAAAGAGACCAGTTGAATTTTTCGTCGTGCACTGTGTGAATAACAACTACATATTCAGGACATATCTAAGATAGTGACAGAAAATGTGGGACTTACGTAGATAGAAAATTCCCTCGGTGCACTTGCGATGTGGCCATAGGGGGACTGGCTTTTTGTTATGTGGCCGAGTGTCACGTGTGTGATGGAGACTGGGTGGGACAGGGAGATGAATAGATGCCCTCTGTCGCCTGAAAAGGGCCAGCATTCTCCTGGACGTAGATAGAAAATTCCCTCGGTGCACTTGGCGATGTGGCCATAGGGGACTGGCTTTTGTTATGTGGCCGAGTGTCACGTGTGTGATGGAGACTGGGTGGGACAGGGAGATGAATAGATGCCCTCGGTCAGCCTGAAAAGGGCCAGCATTCTCCTGGACGTAGATAGAAAATTCCCTCGGTGCACTTGCGATGTGGCCATAGGGGACTGGCTTTTGTTATGTGGCCGAAGTGTCACGTGTGTGATGGAGACTGGGTGGGACAGGGAGATGAATAGATGCCCTCTGTCGCCTGAAAAGGGCCAGCATTCTCCTGGACGTAGATAGAAAATTCCCTCGGTGCACTTGCGATGTGGCCATTTTGTTATGTGGCCGAGTGTCACGTGTGTGATGGAGACTGGGTGGGACAGGGAGATGAATAGATGCCCTCTGTCGCCTGAAAAGGGCCAGCATTCTCCTGGACGTAGATAGAAAATTCCCTCGGTGCACTTGGCGATGTGGCCATAGGGGACTGGCTTTTGTTATGTGGCCGAAGTGTCACGTGTGTGATGGAGACTGGGTGGGACAGGGAGATGAATAGATGCCCTCTGTCGCCTGAAAAGGGCCAGCATTCTCCTGGACGTAGATAGAAAATTCCCTCGGTGCACTTGGCGATGTGGCCATAGGGGACTGGCTTTTGTTATGTGGCCGAAAGTGTCACGTGTGTGATGGAGACTGGGTGGGACAGGGAGATGAATAGATGCCCTCTGTCGCCTGAAAAGGGCCAGCATTCTCCTGGACGTAGATAGAAAATTCCCTCGGTGCACTTGCGATGTGGCCATAGGGGGACTGGCTTTTTGTTATGGGGCCGAGTGTCACGTGTGTGATGGAGACTGGGTGGGACAGGGAGATGAATAGATGCCCTCTGTCGCCTGAAAAGGGCCAGCATTCTCCTGGACCTCATCCGTGGTCCTCATTCCCTGGGGAAGAAAAAGAGACCTGTTGAATTTTTCGTCGTGCTCTACGTGAATAACAACTACATATTCAGGACATATCTAAGATAGTGACAGAAAATTTGGGACTTACGTAGATAGAAAATTCTCTCGGTGCACTTGCGATGTGGCCATAGGGGGACTGGCTTTTGTTATGTGGCCGAGTGTCACGTGTGTGATGGAGACTGGGTGGGACAGGGAGATGAATAGATGCCCTCGGTCGCCTGAAAAGGGCCAGCATTCTCCTGGACGTAGATAGAAAATTCCCTCGGTGCACTTGGCGATGTGGCCATAGGGGACTGGCTTTTGTTATGTGGCGTGTCGCAGTGGATGGAGACTGGGTGGGACAGGGAGATGAATAGATGCCCTCGGTCGCCTGAAAAGGGCCAGCATTCTCCTGGACGTAGATAGAAAATTCCCTCGGTGCACTTGGCGATGTGGCCATAGGGGACTGGCTTTTGTTATGTGGCCGAGTGTCACGTGTGTGATGGAGACTGGGTGGGACAGGGAGATGAATAGATGCCCTCTGTCGCCTGAAAAGGGCCAGCATTCTCCTGGACGTAGATAGAAAATTCCCTCGGTGCACTTGGCGATGTGGCCATAGGGGACTGGCTTTTGTTATGTGGCCGAGTGTCACGTGTGTGATGGAGACTGGGTGGGACAGGGAGATGAATAGATGCCCTCGGTCGCCTGAAAAGGGCCAGCATTCTCCTGGACGTAGATAGAAAATTCCCTCGGTGCACTTGGCGATGTGGCCATAGGGGACTGGCTTTTGTTATGTGGCCGGGTGTCACGGTGTGATGGAGACTGGGTGGGACAGGGAGATGAATAGATGCCCTCTGTCGCCTGAAAAGGGCCAGCATTCTCCTGGACGTAGATAGAAAATTCCCTCGGTGCACTTGGCGATGTGGCCATAGGGGACTGGCTTTTGTTATGTGGCCGAAAGTGTCACGTGTGTGATGGAGACTGGGTGGGACAGGGAGATGAATAGATGCCCTCTGTCGCCTGAAAAGGGCCAGCATTCTCCTGGACGTAGATAGAAAATTCCCTCGGTGCACTTGGCGATGTGGCCATAGGGGACTGGCTTTTGTTATGTGGCCGAAGTGTCACGTGTGTGATGGAGACTGGGTGGGACAGGGAGATGAATAGATGCCCTCGGTCGCCTGAAAAGGGCCAGCATTCTCCTGGACGTAGATAGAAAATTCCCTCGGTGCACTTTGCGATGTGGCCATAGGGGACTGGCTTTTGTTATGTGGCCGGGTGTCACGTGTGTGATGGAGACTGGGTGGGACAGGGAGATGAATAGATGCCCTCTGTTGCCTGAAAAGGGCCAGCATTCTCCTGGACGTAGATAGAAAATTCCCTCGGTGCACTTGGCGATGTGGCCATAGGGGACTGGCTTTTGTTATGTGGCCGAGTGTCACGTGTGTGATGGAGACTGGGTGGGACAGGGAGATGAATAGATGCCCTCTGTCGCCTGAAAAGGGCCAGCATTCTCCTGGACGTAGATAGAAAATTCCCTCGGTGCACTTGGCGATGTGGCCATAGGGGACTGGCTTTTCTTATGTGGCCGAAAGTGTCACGTGTGTGATGGAGACTGGGTGGGACAGGGAGATGAATAGATGCCCTCTGTCGCCTGAAAAGGGCCAGCATTCTCCTGGACGTAGATAGAAAATTCCCTCGGTGCACTTGGCGATGTGGCCATAGGGGACTGGCTTTTGTTATGTGGCCGAGTGTCACGTGTGTGATGGAGACTGGGTGGGACAGGGAGATGAATAGATGCCCTCGGTCGCCTGAAAAGGGCCAGCATTCTCCTGGACGTAGATAGAAAATTCCCTCGGTGCACTTGGCGATGTGGCCATAGGGGACTGGCTTTTGTTATGTGGCCGAGTGTCACGTGTGTGATGGAGACTGGGTGGAACAGGGAGATGAATAGATGCCCTCTGTCGCCTGAAAAGGGCCAGCATTCTCCTGGACCTCATCCGTGGTCCTCATTCCCTGGGGAAGAAAAAGAGACCAGTTGAATTTTTCGTCGTGCTCTGCGTGAATAACAACTACATATTCAGGACATATCTAAGATAGTGACAGAAAATTTGGGACTTACGTAGATAGAAAATTCTCTCGGTGCACTTACGATGTGGCCATAGGGGACTGGCTTTTTGTTATGTGGCCGAGTGTCACGTGTGTGATGGAGACTGGGTGGGACAGGGAGATGAATAGATGCCCTCTGTCGCCTGAAAAGGGCCAGCATTCTCCTGGACGTAGATAGAAAATTCCCTCGGTGCACTTACGATGTGGCCATAGGGGGACTGGCTTTTTGTTATGTGGCCGAGTGTCACGTGTGTGATGGAGACTGGGTGGGACAGGGAGATGAATAGATGCCCTCTGTCGCCTGAAAAGGGCCAGCATTCTCCTGGACGTAGATAGAAAATTCCCTCGGTGCACTTGCGATGTGGCCATAGGGGGACTGGCTTTTTGTTATGTGGCCGAGTGTCACGTGTGTGATGGAGACTGGGTGGGACAGGGAGATGAATAGATGCCCTCTGTCGCCTGAAAAGGGCCAGCATTCTCCTGGACCTCATCCGTGGTCCTCATTCCCTGGGGAAGAAAAAGAGACCAGTTGAATTTTTCGTCGTGCTCTGCGTGAATAACAACTACATATTCAGGACATATCTAAGATAGTGACAGAAAATGTGGGACTTACGTAGATAGAAATTTCCCTCGGTGCACTTGCGATGTGGCCATAGGGGGACTGGCTTTTTGTTATGTGGCCGAGTGGAGACTGGGTGGGACAGGGAGATGAATAGATGCCCTCTGTCGCCTGAAAAGGGCCAGCATTCTCCTGGACGTAGATAGAAAATTCCCTCGGTGCACTTGGCGATGTGGCCATAGGGGACTGGCTTTTGTTATGTGGCCGAGTGTCACGTGTGTGATGGAGACTGGGTGGGACAGGGAGATGAATAGATGCCCTCGGTCGCCTGAAAAGGGCCAGCATTCTCCTGGACGTAGATAGAAAATTCCCTCGGTGCACTTGGCGATGTGGCCATAGGGGACTGGCTTTTGTTATGTGGCCGAGTGTCACGTGTGTGATGGAGACTGGGTGGGACAGGGAGATGAATAGATGCCCTCTGTCGCCTGAAAAGGGCCAGCATTCTCCTGGACGTAGATAGAAAATTCCCTCGGTGCACTTGGCGATGTGGCCATAGGGGACTGGCTTTTGTTATGTGGCCGAAGTGCCACGTGTGTGATGGAGACTGGGTGGGACAGGGAGATGAATAGATGCCCTCTGTCGCCTGAAAAGGGCCAGCATTCTCCTGGACGTAGATAGAAAATTCCCTCGGTGCACTTGGCGATGTGGCCATAGGGGACTGGCTTTTGTTATGTGGCCGAGTGTCACGGTGTGATGGAGACTGGGTGGGACAGGGAGATGAATAGATGCCCTCTGTCGCCTGAAAAGGGCCAGCATTCTCCTGGACGTAGATAGAAAATTCCCTCGGTGCACTTGGCGATGTGGCCATAGGGGACTGGCTTTTGTTATGTGGCCGAAGTGTCACGCGTGTGATGGAGACTGGGTGGGACAGGGAGATGAATAGATGCCCTCGGTCGCCTGAAAAGGGCCAGCATTCTCCTGGACGTAGATAGAAAATTCCCTCGGTGCACTTGGCGATGTGGCCATAGGGGACTGGCTTTTGTTATGTGGCCGAGTGCCACGTGTGTGATGGAGACTGGGTGGGACAGGGAGATGAATAGATGCCCTCTGTCGCCTGAAAAGGGCCAGCATTCTCCTGGACGTAGATAGAAAATTCCCTCGGTGCACTTGGCGATGTGGCCATAGGGGACTGGCTTTTATTATGTGGCCGAGTGTCACGTGTGTGATGGAGACTGGGTGGGACAGGGAGATGAATAGATGCCCTCTGTCGCCTGAAAAGGGCCAGCATTCTCCTGGACGTAGATAGAAAATTCCCTCGGTGCACTTGGCGATGTGGCCATAGGGGACTGGCTTTTGTTATGTGGCCGAAAGTGTCACGTGTGTGATGGAGACTGGGTGGGACAGGGAGATGAATAGATGCCCTCTGTCGCCTGAAAAGGGCCAGCATTCTCCTGGACGTAGATAGAAAATTCCCTCGGTGCACTTGCGATGTGGCCATAGGGGACTGGCTTTTGTTATGTGGCCGAAGTGTCACGTGTGTGATGGAGACTGGGTGGGACAGGGAGATGAATAGATGCCCTCGGTCGCCTGAAAAGGGCCAGCATTCTCCTGGACGTAGATAGAAAATTCCCTCGGTGCACTTGGCGATGTGGCCATAGGGGACTGGCTTTTGTTATGTGGCCGAAGTGTCACGTGTGTGATGGAGACTGGGTGGGACAGGGAGATGAATAGATGCCCTCTGTCGCCTGAAAAGGGCCAGCATTCTCCTGGACGTAGATAGAAAATTCCCTCGGTGCACTTGGCGATGTGGCCATAGGGGACTGGCTTTTGTTATGTGGCCGAAGTGTCACGCGTGTGATGGAGACTGGGTGGGACAGGGAGATGAATAGATGCCCTCGGTCGCCTGAAAAGGGCCAGCATTCTCCTGGACGTAGATAGAAAATTCCCTCGGTGCACTTGGCGATGTGGCCATAGGGGACTGGCTTTTGTTATGTGGCCGAGTGTCACGCGTGTGATGGAGACTGGGTGGGACAGGGAGATGAATAGATGCCCTCTGTCGCCTGAAAAGGGCCAGCATTCTCCTGGACGTAGATAGAAAATTCCCTCGGTGCACTTCGGCGATGTGGCCATAGGGGACTGGCTTTTGTTATGTGGCCGAAGTGTCACGCGTGTGATGGAGACTGGGTGGGACAGGGAGATGAATAGATGCCCTCTGTCGCCTGAAAAGGGCCAGCATTCTCCTGGACGTAGATAGAAAATTCCCTCGGTGCACTTGGCGATGTGGCCATAGGGGACTGGCTTTTGTTATGTGGCCGAAAGTGTCACGTGTGTGATGGAGACTGGGTGGGACAGGGAGATGAATAGATGCCCTCGGTCGCCTGAAAAGGGCCAGCATTCTCCTGGACGTAGATAGAAAATTCCCTCGGTGCACTTGGCGATGTGGCCATAGGGGACTGGCTTTTGTTATGTGGCCGAAGTGTCACGCGTGTGATGGAGACTGGGTGGGACAGGGAGATGAATAGATGCCCTCTGTCGCCTGAAAAGGGCCAGCATTCTCCTGGACGTAGATAGAAAATTCCCTCGGTGCACTTGGCGATGTGGCCATAGGGGACTGGCTTTTGTTATGTGGCCGAAAGTGTCACGCGTGTGATGGAGACTGGGTGGGACAGGGAGATGAATAGATGCCCTCTGTCGCCTGAAAAGGGCCAGCATTCTCCTGGACGTAGATAGAAAATTCCCTCGGTGCACTTGGCGATGTGGCCATAGGGGACTGGCTTTTGTTATGGGGCCGAAAGTGTCACGTGTGTGATGGAGACTGGGTGGGACAGGGAGATGAATAGATGCCCTCTGTCGCCTGAAAAGGGCCAGCATTCTCCTGGACCTCATCCGTGGTCCTCATTCCCTGGGGAAGAAAAAGAGACCTGTTGAATTTTTTCGTCGTGGCTCTGCGTGAATAACAACTACATATTCAGGACATATCTAAGATAGTGACAGAAAATTTGGGACTTACGTAGATAGAAAATTCTCTCGGTGCACTTGGCGATGTGGCCATAGGGGACTGGCTTTTGTTATGTGGCCGAAAGTGTCACGCGTGTGATGGAGACTGGGTGGGACAGGGAGGTGAATAGATGCCCTCGGTCGCCTGAAAAGGGCCAGCATTCTCCTGGACGTAGATAGAAAATTCCCTCGGTGCACTTGGCGATGTGGCCATAGGGGACTGGCTTTTGTTATGTGGCCGAAGTGTCACGCGTGTGATGGAGACTGGGTGGGACAGGGAGATGAATAGATGCCCTCTGTCGCCTGAAAAGGGCCAGCATTCTCCTGGACGTAGATAGAAAATTCCCTCGGTGCACTTGGCGATGTGGCCATAGGGGACTGGCTTTTGTTATGTGGCCGAAAGTGTCACGCGTGTGATGGAGACTGGGTGGGACAGGGAGATGAATAGATGCCCTCGGTCGCCTGAAAAGGGCCAGCATTCTCCTGGACGTAGATAGAAAATTCCCTCGGTGCACTTGGCGATGTGGCCATAGGGGACTGGCTTTTGTTATGTGGCCGAGTGTCACGCGTGTGATGGAGACTGGGTGGGACAGGGAGATGAATAGATGCCCTCTGTCGCCTGAAAAGGGCCAGCATTCTCCTGGACGTAGATAGAAAATTCCCTCGGTGCACTTGGCGATGTGGCCATAGGGGACTGGCTTTTGTTATGTGGCCGGGTGTCACGCGTGTGATGGAGACTGGGTGGGACAGGGAGATGAATAGATGCCCTCTGTCGCCTGAAAAGGGCCAGCATTCTCCTGGACGAGATAGAAAATTCCCTCGGTGCACTTGGCGATGTGGCCATAGGGGACTGGCTTTTGTTATGTGGCCGAAAGTGGGAGACTGGGTGGGACAGGGAGATGAATAGATGCCCTCTGTCGCCTGAAAAGGGCCAGCATTCTCCTGGACGAGATAGAAAATTCCCTCGGTGCACTTGGCGATGTGGCCATAGGGGACTGGCTTTTGTTATGTGGCCGAAAGTGCCACGCGTGTGATGGAGACTGGGTGGGACAGGGAGATGAATAGATGCCCTCTGTCGCCTGAAAAGGGCCAGCATTCTCCTGACCTCATCCGTGGTCCCTCATTCCCTGGGGAAGAAAAAGAGACCAGTTGAATTTTTCGTCGCGGCTCTGCGTGAATAACAACTGCATATTCAGGACATATCTAAGATAGTGGCAGAAAATTTGGGACTTACGTAGATAGAAAATTCTCTCGGTGCACTTGGCGATGTGGCCATAGGGGACTGGCTTTTGTTATGTGGCCGAGTGTCACGCGTGTGATGGAGACTGGGTGGGACAGGGAGATGAATAGATGCCCTCGGTCGCCTGAAAAGGGCCAGCATTCTCCTGGACGAGATAGAAAATTCCCTCGGTGCACTTGGCGATGTGGCCATAGGGGACTGGCTTTTCTTATGTGGCCGAAAGTGTCACGCGTGTGATGGAGACTGGGTGGGACAGGGAGATGAATAGATGCCCTCTGTCGCCTGAAAAGGGCCAGCATTCTCCTGGACGTAGATAGAAAATTCCCTCGGTGCACTTGGCGATGTGGCCATAGGGGACTGGCTTTTGTTATGTGGCCGAAGTGTCACGCGTGTGATGGAGACTGGGTGGGACAGGGAGATGAATAGATGCCCTCGGTCGCCTGAAAAGGGCCAGCATTCTCCTGGACGTAGATAGAAAATTCCCTCGGTGCACTTGGCGATGTGGCCATAGGGGACTGGCTTTTGTTATGTGGCCGGGTGTCACGCGTGTGATGGAGACTGGGTGGGACAGGGAGATGAATAGATGCCCTCTGTCGCCTGAAAAGGGCCAGCATTCTCCTGGACGTAGATAGAAAATTCCCTCGGTGCACTTGGCGATGTGGCCATAGGGGACTGGCTTTTCTTATGTGGCCGAAGTGTCACGCGTGTGATGGAGACTGGGTGGGACAGGGAGATGAATAGATGCCCTCTGTCGCCTGAAAAGGGCCAGCATTCTCCTGGACGAGATAGAAAATTCCCTCGGTGCACTTGGCGATGTGGCCATAGGGGACTGGCTTTTGTTATGTGGCCGAAAGTGTCACGCGTGTGATGGAGACTGGGTGGGACAGGGAGATGAATAGATGCCCCTCGGTCGCCTGAAAAGGGCCAGCATTCTCCTGGACGTAGATAGAAAATTCCCTCGGTGCACTTGGCGATGTGGCCATAGGGGACTGGCTTTTGTTATGTGGCCGAAGTGTCACGCGGTGATGGAGACTGGGTGGGACAGGGAGATGAATAGATGCCCTCTGTCGCCTGAAAAGGGCCAGCATTCTCCTGGACGTAGATAGAAAATTCCCTCGGTGCACTTGGCGATGTGGCCATAGGGGACTGGCTTTTGTTATGTGGCCAGGTGTCACGCGTGTGATGGAGACTGGGTGGGACAGGGAGATGAATAGATGCCCTCTGTCGCCTGAAAAGGGCCAGCATTCTCCTGGACGTAGATAGAAAATTCCCTCGGTGCACTTGGCGATGTGGCCATAGGGGACTGGCTTTTGTTATGTGGCCGAAAGTGTCACGTGTGTGATGGAGACTGGGTGGGACAGGGAGATGAATAGATGCCCTCTGTCGCCTGAAAAGGGCCAGCATTCTCCTGGACCTCATCCGTGGTCCTCATTCCCTGGGGAAGAAAAGAGACCTGTTGAATTTTTTCGTCGCGTCTGCGCGTGAATAACAACTACATATTCAGGACATATCTAAGATAGTGACAGAAAATTTGGGACTTACGTAGATAGAAAATTCCCTCGTGCACTTGGCGATGTGGCCATAGGGGACTGGCTTTTGTTATGTGGCCGAAAGTGTCACGCGTGTGATGGAGACTGGGTGGGACAGGGAGATGAATAGATGCCCTCGGTCGCCTGAAAAGGGCCAGCATTCTCCTGGACGAGATAGAAAATTCCCTCGGTGCACTTGGCGATGTGGCCATAGGGGACTGGCTTTTGTTATGTGGCCGAAAGTGTCACGCGTGTGATGGAGACTGGGTGGGACAGGGAGATGAATAGATGCCCTCTGTCGCCTGAAAAGGGCCAGCATTCTCCTGGACGTAGATAGAAAATTCCCTCGGTGCACTTGGCGATGTGGCCATAGGGGACTGGCTTTTGTTATGTGGCCGAGTGTCACGCGTGTGATGGAGACTGGTGGGACAGGGAGATGAATAGATGCCCTCTGTCGCCTGAAAAGGGCCAGCATTCTCCTGGACGAGATAGAAAATTCCCTCGGTGCACTTGGCGATGTGGCCATAGGGGACTGGCTTTTGTTATGTCGAAGTGTCACGGTGATGGAGACTGGGTGGGACAGGGAGATGAATAGATGCCCTCTGTCGCCTGAAAAGGGCCAGCATTCTCCTGGACGTAGATAGAAAATTCCCTCGGTGCACTTGGCGATGTGGCCATAGGGGACTGGCTTTTGTTATGTGGCCGAAGTGTCACGGTGTGATGGAGACTGGGTGGGACAGGGAGATGAATAGATGCCCTCTGTCGCCTGAAAAGGGCCAGCATTCTCCTGGACCTCATCCGTGGTCCTCATTCCCTGGGGAAGAAAAAGAGACCAGTTGAATTTTTCGTCGTGCTCTGCGTGAATAACAACTGCATATTCAGGACATATCTAAGATAGTGGCAGAAAATTTGGGACTTACGTGAGATAGAAAATTCCCTCGGTGCACTTGGCGATGTGGCCATAGGGGACTGGCTTTTGTTATGTGGCCGAAAGTGTCACGCGTGTGATGGAGACTGGGTGGGACAGGGAGATGAATAGATGCCCTCTGTCGCCTGAAAAGGGCCAGCATTCTCCTGGACGAGATAGAAAATTCCCTCGGTGCACTTGGCGATGTGGCCATAGGGGACTGGCTTTTGTTATGTGGCCGAAGTGTCACGCGTGTGATGGAGACTGGGTGGGACAGGGAGATGAATAGATGCCCTCTGTCGCCTGAAAAGGGCCAGCATTCTCCTGGACGTAGATAGAAAATTCCCTCGGTGCACTTTGGCGATGTGGCCATAGGGGACTGGCTTTTGTTATGTGGCCGAAAGTGTCACGTGTGTGATGGAGACTGGGTGGGACAGGGAGATGAATAGATGCCCTCTGTCGCCTGAAAAGGGCCAGCATTCTCCTGGATCGAGATAGAAAATTCCCTCGGTGCACTTGGCGATGTGGCCATAGGGGACTGGCTTTTGTTATGTGGCCGAAAGTGTCACGCGTGTGATGGAGACTGGGTGGGACAGGGAGATGAATAGATGCCCTCGGTCGCCTGAAAAGGGCCAGCATTCTCCTGGACGAGATAGAAAATTCCCTCGGTGCACTTGGCGATGTGGCCATAGGGGACTGGCTTTTGTTATGGGGCCGAAGTGTCACGCGTGTGATGGAGACTGGGTGGGACAGGGAGATGAATAGATGCCCTCTGTCGCCTGAAAAGGGCCAGCATTCTCCTGGACGTAGATAGAAAATTCCCTCGGTGCACTTGGCGATGTGGCCATAGGGGACTGGCTTTTGTTATGTGGCCGAGTGTCACGCGTGTGATGGAGACTGGGTGGGACAGGGAGATGAATAGATGCCCTCGGTCGCCTGAAAAGGGCCAGCATTCTCCTGGACGTAGATAGAAAATTCCCTCGGTGCACTTGGCGATGTGGCCATAGGGGACTGGCTTTTGTTATGTGGCCGAAAGTGTCACGCGTGTGATGGAGACTGGGTGGGACAGGGAGATGAATAGATGCCCTCTGTCGCCTGAAAAGGGCCAGCATTCTCCTGGACCTCATCCGTGGTCCTCATTCCCTGGGGAAGAAAAGAGACCAGTTGAATTTTTCGTCGCGTGCTCTGCGTGAATAACAACTGCATATTCAGGACATATCTAAGATAGTGGCAGAAAATTTGGGACTTACGTAGATAGAAAATTCCCTCGGTGCACTTGGCGATGTGGCCATAGGGGACTGGCTTTTGTTATGTGGCCGAAAGTGTCACGCGTGTGATGGAGACTGGGTGGGACAGGGAGATGAATAGATGCCCTCTGTCGCCTGAAAAGGGCCAGCATTCTCCTGGACGAGATAGAAAATTCCCTCGGTGCACTTGGCGATGTGGCCATAGGGGACTGGCTTTTGTTATGTGGCCGAAAGTGTCACGCGTGTGATGGAGACTGGGTGGGACAGGGAGATGAATAGATGCCCTCTGTCGCCTGAAAAGGGCCAGCATTCTCCTGGACGTAGATAGAAAATTCCCTCGGTGCACTTGGCGATGTGGCCATAGGGGACTGGCTTTTGTTATGTGGCCGAAAGTGTCACGCGTGTGATGGAGACTGGGTGGGACAGGGAGATGAATAGATGCCCTCGGTCGCCTGAAAAGGGCCAGCATTCTCCTGGACGAGATAGAAAATTCCCTCGGTGCACTTTGGCGATGTGGCCATAGGGGACTGGCTTTTGTTATGTGGCCGAAAGTGTCACGTGTGTGATGGAGACTGGGTGGGACAGGGAGATGAATAGATGCCCTCTGTCGCCTGAAAAGGGCCAGCATTCTCCTGGACGTAGATAGAAAATTCCCTCGGTGCACTTGGCGATGTGGCCATAGGGGACTGGCTTTTGTTATGTGGCCGAAAGTGTCACGGTGTGATGGAGACTGGGTGGGACAGGGAGATGAATAGATGCCCCTGTCGCCTGAAAAGGGCCAGCATTCTCCTGGACGTAGATAGAAAATTCCCTCGGTGCACTTGGCGATGTGGCCATAGGGGACTGGCTTTTGTTATGTGGCCGAGTGTCACGTGTGTGATGGAGACTGGGTGGGACAGGGAGATGAATAGATGCCCTCTGTCGCCTGAAAAGGGCCAGCATTCTCCTGGACGTAGATAGAAAATTCCCTCGGTGCACTTGGCGATGTGGCCATAGGGGACTGGCTTTTGTTATGTGGCCGAGTGTCACGCGTGTGATGGAGACTGGGTGGGACAGGGAGATGAATAGATGCCCTCTGTCGCCTGAAAAGGGCCAGCATTCTCCTGGACGTAGATAGAAAATTCCCTCGGTGCACTTTGGCGATGTGGCCATAGGGGACTGGCTTTTGTTATGTGGCCGAGTGTCACGCGTGTGATGGAGACTGGGTGGGACAGGGAGATGAATAGATGCCCTCTGTCGCCTGAAAAGGGCCAGCATTCTCCTGGACGTAGATAGAAAATTCCCTCGGTGCACTTGGCGATGTGGCCATAGGGGACTGGCTTTTGTTATGTGGCCGAAGTGTCACGCGTGTGATGGAGACTGGGTGGGACAGGGAGATGAATAGATGCCCTCTGTCGCCTGAAAAGGGCCAGCATTCTCCTGGACCTCATCCGTGGTCCTCATTCCCTGGGGAAGAAAAAGAGACCAGTTGAATTTTTTCGTCGTGCTCTGCGTGAATAACAACTACATATTCAGGACATATCTAAGATAGTGACAGAAAATGTGGGACTTACATGAGATAGAAAATTCCCTCGGTGCACTTGGCGATGTGGGCCATAGGGGACTGGCTTTTGTTATGTGGCCGAAGGTCACGGTGTGATGGAGACTGGGTGGGACAGGGAGATGAATAGATGCCCTCTGTCGCCTGAAAAGGGCCAGCATTCTCCTGGACGTAGATAGAAAATTCCCTCGGTGCACTTGGCGATGTGGGCCATAGGGGACTGGCTTTTGTTATGTGGCCGAGTGTCACGCGTGTGATGGAGACTGGGTGGGACAGGGAGATGAATAGATGCCCTCTGTCGCCTGAAAAGGGCCAGCATTCTCCTGGACGTAGATAGAAAATTCCCCGGTGCACTTGGCGATGTGGCCATAGGGGACTGGCTTTTGTTATGTGGCCGAGTGTCACGCGTGTGATGGAGACTGGGTGGGACAGGGAGATGAATAGATGCCCTCTGTCGCCTGAAAAGGGCCAGCATTCTCCTGGACCTCATCCGTGGTCCTCATTCCCTGGGGAAGAAAAAGAGACCAGTTGAATTTTTTCGTCGCGTCTCATGCGTGAATAACAACTGCATATTCAGGACATATCTAAGATAGTGGCAGAAAATTTGGGACTTACGTAGATAGAAAATTCCCTCGGTGCACTTGGCGATGTGGCCATAGGGGACTGGCTTTTGTTATGTGGCCGAAAGTGTCACGCGTGTGATGGAGACTGGGTGGGACAGGGAGATGAATAGATGCCCTCTGTCGCCTGAAAAGGGCCAGCATTCTCCTGGACGTAGATAGAAAATTCCCTCGGTGCACTTGGCGATGTGGCCATAGGGGACTGGCTTTTGTTATGTGGCCGAAGTGTCACGCGTGTGATGGAGACTGGGTGGGACAGGGAGATGAATAGATGCCCTCTGTCGCCTGAAAAGGGCCAGCATTCTCCTGGACCTCATCCGTGGTCCTCATTCCCTGGGGAAGAAAAAGAGACCAGTTGAATTTTTCGTCGTGCTCTGCGTGAATAACAACTGCATATTCAGGACATATCTAAGATAGTGGCAGAAAATTTGGGACTTACGTAGATAGAAAATTCTCTCGGTGCACTTGCGATGTGGCCATAGGGGGACTGGCTTTTTGTTATGTGGCCGAAAGTGTCACGTGTGTGATGGAGACTGGGTGGGACAGGGAGATGAATAGATGCCCTCTGTCGCCTGAAAAGGGCCAGCATTCTCCTGGACGTAGATAGAAAATTCCCTCGTGCACTTGGCGATGTGGCCATAGGGGACTGGCTTTTGTTATGTGGCCGAAAGTGTCACGGTGTGATGGAGACTGGGTGGGACAGGGAGATGAATAGATGCCCTCGGTCGCCTGAAAAGGGCCAGCATTCTCCTGGACGAGATAGAAAATTCCCCGGTGCACTTGCGATGTGGCCATAGGGGACTGGCTTTTGTTATGTGGCCGAAGTGTCACGCGTGTGATGGAGACTGGGTGGGACAGGGAGATGAATAGATGCCCCTGGTCGCCTGAAAAGGGCCAGCATTCTCCTGGATCGATAGAAAATTCCCTCGGTGCACTTGGCGATGTGGCCATAGGGGACTGGCTTTTGTTATGTGGCCGAAAGTGTCACGCGTGTGATGGAGACTGGGTGGGACAGGGAGATGAATAGATGCCCTCTGTCGCCTGAAAAGGGCCAGCATTCTCCTGGATCGTAGATAGAAAATTCCCTCGGTGCACTTGGCGATGTGGGCCATAGGGGACTGGCTTTTGTTATGTGGCCGAAAGTGTCACGCGTGTGATGGAGACTGGGTGGGACAGGGAGATGAATAGATGCCCTCGGTCGCCTGAAAAGGGCCAGCATTCTCCTGGACGTAGATAGAAAATTCCCTCGGTGCACTTGGCGATGTGGCCATAGGGGACTGGCTTTTGTTATGTGGCCGAAGTGTCACGGTGTGATGGAGACTGGGTGGGACAGGGAGATGAATAGATGCCCTCGGTCGCCTGAAAAGGGCCAGCATTCTCCTGGACGAGATAGAAAATTCCCTCGGTGCACTTGGCGATGTGGCCATAGGGGACTGGCTTTTGTTATGTGGCCGAAGTGTCACGCGTGTGATGGAGACTGGGTGGGACAGGGAGATGAATAGATGCCCTCTGTCGCCTGAAAAGGGCCAGCATTCTCCTGGACGTAGATAGAAAATTCCCTCGTGCACTTGGCGATGTGGCCATAGGGGACTGGCTTTTGTTATGTGGCCGAAAGTGTCACGGTGTGATGGAGACTGGGTGGGACAGGGAGATGAATAGATGCCCTCTGTCGCCTGAAAAGGGCCAGCATTCTCCTGGACGTAGATAGAAAATTCCCTCGGTGCACTTGGCGATGTGGCCATAGGGGACTGGCTTTTGTTATGTGGCCGAAAGTGTCACGCGTGTGATGGAGACTGGGTGGGACAGGGAGATGAATAGATGCCCTCTGTCGCCTGAAAAGGGCCAGCATTCTCCTGACCTCATCCGTGGTCCTCATTCCCTGGGGAAGAAAAGAGACCAGTTGAATTTTTTCGTCGTGCTCTGGCGTGAATAACAACTGCATATTCAGGACATATCTAAGATAGTGACAGAAAATTTGGGACTTACGTAGATAGAAAATTCCCTCGGTGCACTTGGCGATGTGGGCCATAGGGGACTGGCTTTTGTTATGTGGCCGAAGTGTCACGCGTGTGATGGAGACTGGGTGGGACAGGGAGATGAATAGATGCCCTCTGTCGCCTGAAAAGGGCCAGCATTCTCCTGGACGAGATAGAAAATTCCCTCGGTGCACTTGGCGATGTGGCCATAGGGGACTGGCTTTTGTTATGTGGCCGAAAGTGTCACGCGTGTGATGGAGACTGGGTGGGACAGGGAGATGAATAGATGCCCTCTGTCGCCTGAAAAGGGCCAGCATTCTCCTGGACGTAGATAGAAAATTCCCTCGGTGCACTTGGCGATGTGGCCATAGGGGACTGGCTTTTGTTATGTGGCCGAAGTGTCACGCGGTGTGATGGAGACTGGGTGGGACAGGGAGATGAATAGATGCCCTCTGTCGCCTGAAAAGGGCCAGCATTCTCCTGGACGTAGATAGAAAATTCCCTCGGTGCACTTGGCGATGTGGCCATAGGGGACTGGCTTTTGTTATGTGGCCGAAAGTGTCACGGTGTGATGGAGACTGGGTGGGACAGGGAGATGAATAGATGCCCTCTGTCGCCTGAAAAGGGCCAGCATTCTCCTGGACGTAGATAGAAAATTCCCTCGTGCACTTGGCGATGTGGCCATAGGGGACTGGCTTTTGTTATGTGGCCGAAAGTGTCACGCGTGTGATGGAGACTGGGTGGGACAGGGAGATGAATAGATGCCCTCGTCGCCTGAAAAGGGCCAGCATTCTCCTGGACGTAGATAGAAAATTCCCTCGGTGCACTTGGCGATGTGGCCATAGGGGACTGGCTTTTGTTATGTGGCCGAAAGTGTCACGGTGTGATGGAGACTGGGTGGGACAGGGAGATGAATAGATGCCCTCTGTCGCCTGAAAAGGGCCAGCATTCTCCTGGACGAGATAGAAAATTCCCTCGGTGCACTTGGCGATGTGGCCATAGGGGACTGGCTTTTGTTATGTGGCCGAAAGTGTCACGCGGTGTGATGGAGACTGGGTGGGACAGGGAGATGAATAGATGCCCTCTGTCGCCTGAAAAGGGCCAGCATTCTCCTGGACGTAGATAGAAAATTCCCTCGGTGCACTTGGCGATGTGGCCATAGGGGACTGGCTTTTGTTATGTGGCCGAAGTGTCACGCGTGTGATGGAGACTGGGTGGGACAGGGAGATGAATAGATGCCCTCGGTCGCCTGAAAAGGGCCAGCATTCTCCTGGACGTAGATAGAAAATTCCCTCGGTGCACTTGGCGATGTGGCCATAGGGGACTGGCTTTTGTTATGTGGCCGAAGTGTCACGGTGTGATGGAGACTGGGTGGGACAGGGAGATGAATAGATGCCCTCTGTCGCCTGAAAAGGGCCAGCATTCTCCTGACCTCATCCGTGGTCCTCATTCCCTGGGGAAGAAAAAGAGACCAGTTGAATTTTTTCGTCGCGTCTCTGCGTGAATAACAACTGCATATTCAGGACATATCTAAGATAGTGACAGAAAATTTGGGACTTCACGTAGATAGAAAATTCCCTCGTGCACTTGGCGATGTGGCCATAGGGGACTGGCTTTTGTTATGTGGCCGAAGTGTCACGCGTGTGATGGAGACTGGGTGGGACAGGGAGATGAATAGATGCCCTCTGTCGCCTGAAAAGGGCCAGCATTCTCCTGGACGTAGATAGAAAATTCCCTCGGTGCACTTGGCGATGTGGCCATAGGGGACTGGCTTTTGTTATGTGGCCGAGTGTCACGCGTGTGATGGAGACTGGGTGGGACAGGGAGATGAATAGATGCCCTCGGTCGCCTGAAAAGGGCCAGCATTCTCCTGGACGTAGATAGAAAATTCCCCGTGCACTTTGGCGATGTGGCCATAGGGGACTGGCTTTTGTTATGTGGCCGAAAGTGTCACGCGTGTGATGGAGACTGGGTGGACAGGGAGATGAATAGATGCCCTCTGTCGCCTGAAAAGGGCCAGCATTCTCCTGACCTCATCCGTGGTCCCTCATTCCCTGGGGAAGAAAAGAGACCAGTTGAATTTTTCGTCGCGGTCTGCGCGGAATAACAACTACATATTCAGGACATATCTAAGATAGTGACAGAAAATTTGGGACTTCACGTGAGATAGAAAATTCTCTCGGTGCACTTGGCGATGTGGCCATAGGGGACTGGCTTTTGTTATGTGGTCGAAAGTGTCACGCGTGTGATGGAGACTGGGTGGGACAGGGAGATGAATAGATGCCCTCGGTCGCCTGAAAAGGGCCAGCATTCTCCTGGACGAGATAGAAAATTCCCTCGGTGCACTTGGCGATGTGGGCCATAGGGGACTGGCTTTTGTTATGTGGCCGAAGTGTCACGCGTGTGATGGAGACTGGGTGGGACAGGGAGATGAATAGATGCCCTCGGTCGCCTGAAAAGGGCCAGCATTCTCCTGGACGAGATAGAAAATTCCCTCGTGCACTTGGCGATGTGGCCATAGGGGACTGGCTTTTGTTATGTGGCCGAGTGTCACGCGTGTGATGGAGACTGGGTGGGACAGGGAGATGAATAGATGCCCTCTGTCGCCTGAAAAGGGCCAGCATTCTCCTGGACGGATAGAAAATTCCCTCGGTGCACTTGGCGATGTGGCCATAGGGGACTGGCTTTTGTTATGTGGCCGAGTGTCACGTGTGTGATGGAGACTGGGTGGGACAGGGAGATGAATAGATGCCCTCTGTCGCCTGAAAAGGGCCAGCATTCTCCTGGACGTAGATAGAAAATTCCCTCGTGCACTTTGGCGATGTGGCCATAGGGGACTGGCTTTTGTTATGTGGCCGAAGTGTCACGCGTGTGATGGAGACTGGGTGGGACAGGGAGATGAATAGATGCCCTCGGTCGCCTGAAAAGGGCCAGCATTCTCCTGGACGTAGATAGAAAATTCCCTCGTGCACTTGGCGATGTGGCCATAGGGGACTGGCTTTTGTTATGTGGCCGAAAGTGTCACGCGTGTGATGGAGACTGGGTGGGACAGGGAGATGAATAGATGCCCTCTGTCGCCTGAAAAGGGCCAGCATTCTCCTGGACGAGATAGAAAATTCCCTCGGTGCACTTGGCGATGTGGCCATAGGGGACTGGCTTTTGTTATGTGGCCGAAGTGTCACGGTGTGATGGAGACTGGGTGGGACAGGGAGATGAATAGATGCCCTCTGTCGCCTGAAAAGGGCCAGCATTCTCCTGGACGAGATAGAAAATTCCCTCGGTGCACTTGGCGATGTGGCCATAGGGGACTGGCTTTTGTTATGTGGCCGAGTGTCACGCGTGTGATGGAGACTGGGTGGGACAGGGAGATGAATAGATGCCCTCGGTCGCCTGAAAAGGGCCAGCATTCTCCTGGACGAGATAGAAAATTCCCCGGTGCACTTGGCGATGTGGCCATAGGGGACTGGCTTTTGTTATGTGGCCGAAGTGTCACGCGTGTGATGGAGACTGGGTGGGACAGGGAGATGAATAGATGCCCTCTGTCGCCTGAAAAGGGCCAGCATTCTCCTGGACCTCATCCGTGGTCCTCATTCCCTGGGGAAGAAAAAGAGACCAGTTGAATTTTTCGTCGCGTCTCTGCGTGAATAACAACTGCATATTCAGGACATATCTAAGATAGTGACAGAAAATTTGGGACTTACGTAGATAGAAAATTCTCTCGGTGCACTTGGCGATGTGGCCATAGGGGACTGGCTTTTGTTATGTGGCCGAAAGTGTCACGCGTGTGATGGAGACTGGGTGGGACAGGGAGATGAATAGATGCCCTCTGTCGCCTGAAAAGGGCCAGCATTCTCCTGGACGTAGATAGAAAATTCCCTCGGTGCACTTGGCGATGTGGGCCATAGGGGACTGGCTTTTGTTATGTGGCCGAAAGTGTCACGCGTGTGATGGAGACTGGGTGGGACAGGGAGATGAATAGATGCCCTCTGTCGCCTGAAAAGGGCCAGCATTCTCCTGGACGTAGATAGAAAATTCCCCGGTGCACTCTGGCGATGTGGCCATAGGGGACTGGCTTTTGTTATGTGGCCGAGTGTCACGGTGTGATGGAGACTGGGTGGGACAGGGAGATGAATAGATGCCCTCTGTCGCCTGAAAAGGGCCAGCATTCTCCTGGACGAGATAGAAAATTCCCTCGGTGCACTTGGCGATGTGGCCATAGGGGACTGGCTTTTGTTATGTGGCCGAAGTGTCACGCGTGTGATGGAGACTGGGTGGGACAGGGAGATGAATAGATGCCCTCTGTCGCCTGAAAAGGGCCAGCATTCTCCTGGACGAGATAGAAAATTCCCTCGTGCACTTGGCGATGTGGCCATAGGGGACTGGCTTTTGTTATGTGGCCGAAAGTGTCACGCGTGTGATGGAGACTGGGTGGGACAGGGAGATGAATAGATGCCCTCTGTCGCCTGAAAAGGGCCAGCATTCTCCTGGACGTAGATAGAAAATTCCCTCGGTGCACTTCGGCGATGTGGGCCATAGGGGACTGGCTTTTGTTATGTGGCCGAAGTGTCACGCGTGTGATGGAGACTGGGTGGGACAGGGAGATGAATAGATGCCCTCTGTCGCCTGAAAAGGGCCAGCATTCTCCTGGACGTAGATAGAAAATTCCCTCGGTGCACTTGGCGATGTGGCCATAGGGGACTGGCTTTTGTTATGTGGCCGAAAGTGTCACGCGTGTGATGGAGACTGGGTGGGACAGGGAGATGAATAGATGCCCTCTGTCGCCTGAAAAGGGCCAGCATTCTCCTGGACGTAGATAGAAAATTCCCTCGGTGCACTTGGCGATGTGGCCATAGGGGACTGGCTTTTGTTATGTGGCCGAAGTGTCACGCGTGTGATGGAGACTGGGTGGGACAGGGAGATGAATAGATGCCCTCTGTCGCCTGAAAAGGGCCAGCATTCTCCTGGACGTAGATAGAAAATTCCCTCGGTGCACTTGGCGATGTGGGCCATAGGGGACTGGCTTTTGTTATGTGGCCGAGTGTCACGCGTGTGATGGAGACTGGGTGGGACAGGGAGATGAATAGATGCCCTCTGTCGCCTGAAAAGGGCCAGCATTCTCCTGGACCTCATCCGAAGGTCCCTCATTCCCTGGGGAAGAAATAAGAGACCAGTTGAATTGTTATCGGTCGCGTGCTCATGCGTGAATGAACAACTGCATGATTCAGGGACATGATCTAAGATACCTGTCGACAGAAAATTTGGGCACTCTACTGACGATAGAAAATTCCCTCGTGCACTCTGGCGATGTGGCCATAGGGGACTGGCTTTTGTTATGTGGCCGAAGTGTCACGGTGTGATGGAGACTGGGTGGGACAGGGAGATGAATAGATGCCCTCTGTCGCCTGAAAAGGGCCAGCATTCTCCTGGACGAGATAGAAAATTCCCTCGGTGCACTTGGCGATGTGGCCATAGGGGACTGGCTTTTGTTATGTGGCCGAAAGTGTCACGCGTGTGATGGAGACTGGGTGGGACAGGGAGATGAATAGATGCCCTCTGTCGCCTGAAAAGGGCCAGCATTCTCCTGGACCTCATCCGTGGTCCTCATTCCCTGGGGAAGAAAAAGAGACCAGTTGAATTTTTCGCCGTAGCTCTGGCGTGAATAACAACTGCATATTCAGGACATATCTAAGATAGTGACAGAAAATTTGGGACTTCACGAGATAGAAAATTCTCTCGGTGCACTTTGGCGATGTGGCCATAGGGGACTGGCTTTTGTTATGTGGCCGAAAGTGTCACGCGTGTGATGGAGACTGGGTGGGACAGGGAGATGAATAGATGCCCTCTGTCGCCTGAAAAGGGCCAGCATTCTCCTGGACGTAGATAGAAAATTCCCTCGGTGCACTTGGCGATGTGGCCATAGGGGACTGGCTTTTGTTATGTGGCCGAAGTGTCACGGTGTGATGGAGACTGGGTGGGACAGGGAGATGAATAGATGCCCTCTGTCGCCTGAAAAGGGCCAGCATTCTCCTGGACGTAGATAGAAAATTCCCTCGGTGCACTTGGCGATGTGGCCATAGGGGACTGGCTTTTGTTATGTGGCCGAAGTGTCACGGTGTGATGGAGACTGGGTGGGACAGGGAGATGAATAGATGCCCTCGGTCGCCTGAAAAGGGCCAGCATTCTCCTGGACGTAGATAGAAAATTCCCTCGGTGCACTCTGGCGATGTGGCCATAGGGGACTGGCTTTTGTTATGTGGCCGAAGTGTCACGCGTGTGATGGAGACTGGGTGGGACAGGGAGATGAATAGATGCCCTCTGTCGCCTGAAAAGGGCCAGCATTCTCCTGGACCTCATCCGTGGTCCTCATTCCCTGGGGAAGAAAAGAGACCAGTTGAATTTTTCGTCGCGGCTCATGCGTGAATAACAACTGCATATTCAGGACATATCTAAGATAGTGACAGAAAATTTGGGACTTACATGAGATAGAAAATTCCCTCGGTGCACTTGGCGATGTGGCCATAGGGGACTGGCTTTTGTTATGTGGCCGAAAGTGTCACGCGTGTGATGGAGACTGGGTGGGACAGGGAGATGAATAGATGCCCTCTGTCGCCTGAAAAGGGCCAGCATTCTCCTGGACGTAGATAGAAAATTCCCCGTGCACTTGGCGATGTGGCCATAGGGGACTGGCTTTTGTTATGTGGCCGAAAGTGTCACGGTGTGATGGAGACTGGGTGGGACAGGGAGATGAATAGATGCCCTCTGTCGCCTGAAAAGGGCCAGCATTCTCCTGGACGTAGATAGAAAATTCCCTCGGTGCACTTGGCGATGTGGCCATAGGGGACTGGCTTTTGTTATGTGGCCGAAAGTGTCACGCGTGTGATGGAGACTGGGTGGGACAGGGAGATGAATAGATGCCCTCTGTCGCCTGAAAAGGGCCAGCATTCTCCTGGACGAGATAGAAAATTCCCTCGGTGCACTTGGCGATGTGGCCATAGGGGACTGGCTTTTGTTATGTGGCCGAAAGTGTCACGCGTGTGATGGAGACTGGGTGGGACAGGGAGATGAATAGATGCCCTCTGGTCGCCTGAAAAGGGCCAGCATTCTCCTGGACGTAGATAGAAAATTCCCTCGGTGCACTTTGGCGATGTGGCCATAGGGGACTGGCTTTTGTTATGTGGCCGAAGTGTCACGCGTGTGATGGAGACTGGGTGGGACAGGGAGATGAATAGATGCCCTCTGTCGCCTGAAAAGGGCCAGCATTCTCCTGGACGAGATAGAAAATTCCCTCGGTGCACTTGGCGATGTGGCCATAGGGGACTGGCTTTTGTTATGTGGCCGAAAGTGTCACGCGTGTGATGGAGACTGGGTGGGACAGGGAGATGAATAGATGCCCTCTGTCGCCTGAAAAGGGCCAGCATTCTCCTGGACGTAGATAGAAAATTCCCTCGGTGCACTTGGCGATGTGGCCATAGGGGACTGGCTTTTGTTATGTGGCCGAGTGTCACGCGTGTGATGGAGACTGGGTGGGACAGGGAGATGAATAGATGCCCTCTGTCGCCTGAAAAGGGCCAGCATTCTCCTGGACCTCATCCGTGGTCCCTCATTCCCTGGGGAAGAAAAAGAGACCAGTTGAATTTTTCGTCGCGGTTCATGCGTGAATAACAACTGCATATTCAGGACATATCTAAGATAGTGACAGAAAATGTGGGACTTCACGTAGATAGAAAATTCCCTCGGTGCACTTCTGGCGATGTGGCCATAGGGGACTGGCTTTTGTTATGTGGCCGAAAGTGTCACGCGTGTGATGGAGACTGGGTGGGACAGGGAGATGAATAGATGCCCTCTGTCGCCTGAAAAGGGCCAGCATTCTCCTGGACGAGATAGAAAATTCCCTCGTGCACTTTGGCGATGTGGGCCATAGGGGACTGGCTTTTGTTATGTGGCCGAAAGTGTCACGCGGTGTGATGGAGACTGGGTGGGACAGGGAGATGAATAGATGCCCTCGGTCGCCTGAAAAGGGCCAGCATTCTCCTGGACGTAGATAGAAAATTCCCTCGGTGCACTTTGGCGATGTGGCCATAGGGGACTGGCTTTTGTTATGTGGCCGAAGTGTCACGCGTGTGATGGAGACTGGGTGGGACAGGGAGATGAATAGATGCCCTCTGTCGCCTGAAAAGGGCCAGCATTCTCCTGGACCTCATCCGGTGGTCCTCATTCCCTGGGGAAGAAAAGAGACCAGTTGAATTTTTCGGTCGCGTCTCGCGTGGAATAACAACTGCATATTCAGGACATATCTAAGATAGTGACAGAAAATTTGGGACTTCACGTAGATAGAAAATTCTCTCGGTGCACTTGGGCGATGTGGCCATAGGGGACTGGCTTTTGTTATGTGGCCGAAAGTGTCACGCGTGTGATGGAGACTGGGTGGGACAGGGAGATGAATAGATGCCCTCTGTCGCCTGAAAAGGGCCAGCATTCTCCTGGACGTAGATAGAAAATTCCCTCGGTGCACTTGGCGATGTGGCCATAGGGGACTGGCTTTTGTTATGTGGCCGAAGTGTCACGCGTGTGATGGAGACTGGGTGGGACAGGGAGATGAATAGATGCCCTCTGTCGCCTGAAAAGGGCCAGCATTCTCCTGGACTGATAGAAAATTCCTCGTGCACTTGGCGATGTGGCCATAGGGGACTGGCTTTTGTTATGTGGTCGAAGTGTCACGCGTGTGATGGAGACTGCGTGGGACAGGGAGATGAATAGATGCCCTCGGTCGCCTGAAAAGGGCCAGCATTCTCCTGGACGAGATAGAAAATTCCCTCGTGCACTTTGGCGATGTGGCCATAGGGGACTGGCTTTTGTTATGTGGCCGAAGTGTCACGCGTGTGATGGAGACTGGGTGGGACAGGGAGATGAATAGATGCCCTCGGTCGCCTGAAAAGGGCCAGCATTCTCCTGGACCTCATCCGAAGGTCCCTCATTCCCTGGGGAAGAACAAAGAGACCAGCTTGAATTTTTCGGCCGGCGTCATGCGTGAATAACAACTGCATATTCAGGACATGATCTAAGATAGTGACAGAAAATTTGGGCACTTCTACGTAGATAGAAAATTCCCTCGTGCACTTGGCGATGTGGCCATAGGGGACTGGCTTTTGTTATGTGGCCGAAAGTGTCACGCGTGTGATGGAGACTGGGTGGGACAGGGAGATGAATAGATGCCCTCTGTCGCCTGAAAAGGGCCAGCATTCTCCTGGATCGAGATAGAAAATTCCCTCGGTGCACTTGGCGATGTGGCCATAGGGGACTGGCTTTTGTTATGTGGCCGAAAGTGTCACGGTGTGATGGAGACTGGGTGGGACAGGGAGATGAATAGATGCCCTCGGTCGCCTGAAAAGGGCCAGCATTCTCCTGGACGATAGAAAATTCCCTCGGTGCACTTGGCGATGTGGCCATAGGGGACTGGCTTTTGTTATGTGGCCGAAAGTGTCACGCGGTGTGATGGAGACTGGGTGGGACAGGGAGATGAATAGATGCCCTCTGTCGCCTGAAAAGGGCCAGCATTCTCCTGGACGAGATAGAAAATTCCCTCGGTGCACTTGGCGATGTGGCCATAGGGGACTGGCTTTTGTTATGTGGCCGAAAGTGTCACGCGTGTGATGGAGACTGGGTGGGACAGGGAGATGAATAGATGCCCTCGGTCGCCTGAAAAGGGCCAGCATTCTCCTGGACGAGATAGAAAATTCCCTCGGTGCACTTGGCGATGTGGCCATAGGGGACTGGCTTTTGTTATGTGGCCGAAAGTGTCACGGTGTGATGGAGACTGGGTGGGACAGGGAGATGAATAGATGCCCTCGGTCGCCTGAAAAGGGCCAGCATTCTCCTGGACGTAGATAGAAAATTCCCTCGGTGCACTTGGCGATGTGGCCATAGGGGACTGGCTTTTGTTATGTGGCCGAAGTGTCACGCGTGTGATGGAGACTGGGTGGGACAGGGAGATGAATAGATGCCCTCTGTCGCCTGAAAAGGGCCAGCATTCTCCTGGACCTCATCCGTGAGTCCCTCATTCCCTGGGGAAGAAAAGAGACCAGTTGAATTTTTTCGTCGCGCTCACGCGTGAATAACAACTGCATATTCAGGACATATCTAAGATAGTGACAGAAAATTTGGGACTTCACGTAGATAGAAAATTCCCTCGGTGCACTTGGCGATGTGGCCATAGGGGACTGGCTTTTGTTATGTGGCCGAAGTGTCACGCGGTGTGATGGAGACTGGGTGGACAGGGAGATGAATAGATGCCCTCGGTCGCCTGAAAAGGGCCAGCATTCTCCTGGACGAGATAGAAAATTCCCTCGGTGCACTCTGGCGATGTGGCCATAGGGGACTGGCTTTTGTTATGTGGCCGAAGTGTCACGCGGTGTGATGGAGACTGGGTGGGACAGGGAGATGAATAGATGCCCTCTGTCGCCTGAAAAGGGCCAGCATTCTCCTGGACGTAGATAGAAAATTCCCTCGGTGCACTTGGCGATGTGGGCCATAGGGGACTGGCTTTTGTTATGTGGCCGAAAGTGTCACGCGGTGTGATGGAGACTGGGTGGGACAGGGAGATGAATAGATGCCCTCGGTCGCCTGAAAAGGGCCAGCATTCTCCTGGACGTAGATAGAAAATTCCCTCGGTGCACTTGGCGATGTGGCCATAGGGGACTGGCTTTTGTTATGTGGCCGAAAGTGTCACGCGTGTGATGGAGACTGGGTGGGACAGGGAGATGAATAGATGCCCTCTGTCGCCTGAAAAGGGCCAGCATTCTCCTGGACGAGATAGAAAATTCCCTCGGTGCACTTGGCGATGTGGCCATAGGGGACTGGCTTTTGTTATGTGGCCGAAGTGTCACGCGGTGTGATGGAGACTGGGTGGGACAGGGAGATGAATAGATGCCCTCGGTCGCCTGAAAAGGGCCAGCATTCTCCTGGACGAGATAGAAAATTCCCTCGGTGCACTCTGGCGATGTGGCCATAGGGGACTGGCTTTTGTTATGTGGCCGAAGTGTCACGCGTGTGATGGAGACTGGGTGGGACAGGGAGATGAATAGATGCCCTCTGTCGCCTGAAAAGGGCCAGCATTCTCCTGGACGTAGATAGAAAATTCCCTCGTGCACTTGGCGATGTGGCCATAGGGGACTGGCTTTTGTTATGTGGCCGAAGTGTCACGCGTGTGATGGAGACTGGGTGGGACAGGGAGATGAATAGATGCCCCTCGGTCGCCTGAAAAGGGCCAGCATTCTCCTGGACGAGATAGAAAATTCCCTCGGTGCACTTGGCGATGTGGCCATAGGGGACTGGCTTTTGTTATGTGGCCGAAGTGTCACGTGTGTGATGGAGACTGGGTGGGACAGGGAGATGAATAGATGCCCTCTGTCGCCTGAAAAGGGCCAGCATTCTCCTGGACCTCATCCGTGGTCCTCATTCCCTGGGGAAGAAAAGAGACCAGTTGAATTTTTTCGTCGCAGTCTCATGCGGAATAACAACTGCATATTCAGGACATATCTAAGATAGTGACAGAAAATTTGGGACTTACGTAGATAGAAAATTCTCTCGGTGCACTTGGCGATGTGGCCATAGGGGACTGGCTTTTGTTATGTGGCCGAAGTGTCACGCGTGTGATGGAGACTGGGTGGGACAGGGAGATGAATAGATGCCCTCTGTCGCCTGAAAAGGGCCAGCATTCTCCTGGACGAGATAGAAAATTCCCTCGGTGCACTTGGCGATGTGGCCATAGGGGACTGGCTTTTGTTATGTGGCCGAAGTGTCACGCGTGTGATGGAGACTGGGTGGGACAGGGAGATGAATAGATGCCCTCTGTCGCCTGAAAAGGGCCAGCATTCTCCTGGACCTCATCCGTAGGTCCCTCATTCCCTGGGGAAGAAAAGGAGACCAGTTGAATTTTTGTGGTCGAGTGTCACGCGTGAATGAACAACTGCATATTCAGGGACATGATCTAAGATAGTGACAGAAAATTTGGGACTTCACTGGAGATAGAAAATTCCCTCGGTGCACTTGGCGATGTGGCCATAGGGGACTGGCTTTTGTTATGTGGCCGAAGTGTCACGCGTGTGATGGAGACTGGTGGGACAGGGAGATGAATAGATGCCCTCTGTCGCCTGAAAAGGGCCAGCATTCTCCTGGACGTAGATAGAAAATTCCCTCGTGCACTTGGCGATGTGGCCATAGGGGACTGGCTTTTGTTATGTGGCCGAAGTGTCACGGTGTGATGGAGACTGGGTGGGACAGGGAGATGAATAGATGCCCTCTGTCGCCTGAAAAGGGCCAGCATTCTCCTGGACGTAGATAGAAAATTCCCTCGGTGCACTTGGCGATGTGGCCATAGGGGACTGGCTTTTGTTATGTGGCCGAGTGTCACGCGTGTGATGGAGACTGGGTGGGACAGGGAGATGAATAGATGCCCTCTGTCGCCTGAAAAGGGCCAGCATTCTCCTGGACGAGATAGAAAATTCCCTCGGTGCACTTGGCGATGTGGCCATAGGGGACTGGCTTTTGTTATGTGGCCGAAGTGTCACGCGTGTGATGGAGACTGGGTGGGACAGGGAGATGAATAGATGCCCTCTGTCGCCTGAAAAGGGCCAGCATTCTCCTGGACGTAGATAGAAAATTCCCTCGTGCACTTGGCGATGTGGCCATAGGGGACTGGCTTTTGTTATGTGGCCGAAGTGTCACGCGTGTGATGGAGACTGGGTGGGACAGGGAGATGAATAGATGCCCTCGGTCGCCTGAAAAGGGCCAGCATTCTCCTGGACGTAGATAGAAAATTCCCTCGGTGCACTTTGGCGATGTGGCCATAGGGGACTGGCTTTTGTTATGTGGCCGAAAGTGTCACGCGTGTGATGGAGACTGGGTGGGACAGGGAGATGAATAGATGCCCTCTGTCGCCTGAAAAGGGCCAGCATTCTCCTGGACGTAGATAGAAAATTCCCTCGGTGCACTTGGCGATGTGGCCATAGGGGACTGGCTTTTGTTATGTGGCCGAGTGTCACGCGTGTGATGGAGACTGGGTGGGACAGGGAGATGAATAGATGCCCTCGGTCGCCTGAAAAGGGCCAGCATTCTCCTGGACGAGATAGAAAATTCCCCGGTGCACTTGGCGATGTGGCCATAGGGGACTGGCTTTTGTTATGTGGCCGAAAGTGTCACGCGTGTGATGGAGACTGGGTGGGACAGGGAGATGAATAGATGCCCTCTGTCGCCTGAAAAGGGCCAGCATTCTCCTGGACCTCATCCGTGGTCCTCATTCCCTGGGGAAGAAAAAGAGACCAGTTGAATTTTTCGTCGCGTTCTGCGTGAATAACAACTGCATATTCAGGACATATCTAAGATAGTGACAGAAAATTTGGGACTTCACGTAGATAGAAAATTCTCTCGTGCACTTGGCGATGTGGGCCATAGGGGACTGGCTTTTGTTATGTGGCCGAAAGTGTCACGCGGTGTGATGGAGACTGGGTGGGACAGGGAGATGAATAGATGCCCTCTGTCGCCTGAAAAGGGCCAGCATTCTCCTGGACGAGATAGAAAATTCCCTCGGTGCACTTGGCGATGTGGCCATAGGGGACTGGCTTTTGTTATGTGGCCGAAAGTGTCACGCGTGTGATGGAGACTGGGTGGGACAGGGAGATGAATAGATGCCCTCTGTCGCCTGAAAAGGGCCAGCATTCTCCTGGACGTAGATAGAAAATTCCCTCGGTGCACTTGGCGATGTGGCCATAGGGGACTGGCTTTTGTTATGTGGCCGAAAGTGTCACGCGTGTGATGGAGACTGGGTGGGACAGGGAGATGAATAGATGCCCTCTGTCGCCTGAAAAGGGCCAGCATTCTCCTGGACGAGATAGAAAATTCCCCGGTGCACTTGGCGATGTGGGCCATAGGGGACTGGCTTTTGTTATGTGGCCGAAGTGTCACGTGTGTGATGGAGACTGGGTGGGACAGGGAGATGAATAGATGCCCTCTGTCGCCTGAAAAGGGCCAGCATTCTCCTGGACCTCATCCGAAAGTTCCTCATGCACTCTGGCGAAGAACATAGGAGACCAGTTGAATTGTTATGTCGCCGAGTGTCACGCGTGAATGAACAACTGCGTGATTCAGGAGATGAACTAGATGCACTCAGTCGCCTGAAAAGTTGGGCACTTCACGTAGATAGAAAATTCCCTCGGTGCACTTGGCGATGTGGCCATAGGGGACTGGCTTTTGTTATGTGGCCGAAGTGTCACGCGGTGTGATGGAGACTGGGTGGGACAGGGAGATGAATAGATGCCCTCTGTCGCCTGAAAAGGGCCAGCATTCTCCTGGACGAGATAGAAAATTCCCTCGGTGCACTTGGCGATGTGGCCATAGGGGACTGGCTTTTGTTATGTGGCCGAAGTGTCACGCGTGTGATGGAGACTGGGTGGGACAGGGAGATGAATAGATGCCCTCTGTCGCCTGAAAAGGGCCAGCATTCTCCTGGACGTAGATAGAAAATTCCCTCGGTGCACTTGGCGATGTGGCCATAGGGGACTGGCTTTTGTTATGTGGCCGAAAGTGTCACGCGTGTGATGGAGACTGGGTGGGACAGGGAGATGAATAGATGCCCTCTGTCGCCTGAAAAGGGCCAGCATTCTCCTGGACCTCATCCGAAGGTCCTCATTCCCTGGGGAAGAAAAGGAGACCAGTTGAATTTTTCGTCGCAGTGCTCACGCGTGAATAACAACTGCATATTCAGGACATATCTAAGATAGTGACAGAAAATTTGGGACTTACGTAGATAGAAAATTCCCTCGTGCACTCTGGCGATGTGGCCATAGGGGACTGGCTTTTGTTATGTGGCCGAAGTGTCACGTGTGTGATGGAGACTGGGTGGGACAGGGAGATGAATAGATGCCCTCTGTCGCCTGAAAAGGGCCAGCATTCTCCTGGACGAGATAGAAAATTCCCCGGTGCACTTTGGCGATGTGGCCATAGGGGACTGGCTTTTGTTATGTGGCCGAAGTGTCACGCGTGTGATGGAGACTGGGTGGGACAGGGAGATGAATAGATGCCCTCGGTCGCCTGAAAAGGGCCAGCATTCTCCTGGACGTAGATAGAAAATTCCCTCGGTGCACTTGGCGATGTGGCCATAGGGGACTGGCTTTTGTTATGTGGCCGAGTGTCACGTGTGTGATGGAGACTGGGTGGGACAGGGAGATGAATAGATGCCCTCTGTCGCCTGAAAAGGGCCAGCATTCTCCTGGACCTCATCCGGTGGTCCTCATTCCCTGGGGAAGAAAAAGAGACCAGTTGAATTTTTCGTCGCGGTTCTGCGTGAATAACAACTGCATATTCAGGACATATCTAAGATAGTGACAGAA
This sequence comes from Lepomis macrochirus, assembly GCA_024633595.2. Taxonomy (NCBI): domain Eukaryota; kingdom Metazoa; phylum Chordata; class Actinopteri; order Centrarchiformes; family Centrarchidae; genus Lepomis; species Lepomis macrochirus. The sequence goes on from JALXJV020000023.1 coordinate 8,071,337, forward strand.
AATTTGGGACTTACGTAGATAGAAAATTCTCTCGGTGCACTTGGCGATGTGGCCATAGGGGACTGGCTTTTGTTATGTGGCCGAAGTGTCACGGTGTGATGGAGACTGGGTGGGACAGGGAGATGAATAGATGCCCTCGGTCGCCTGAAAAGGGCCAGCATTCTCCTGGACGAGATAGAAAATTCCCTCGGTGCACTTGGCGATGTGGCCATAGGGGACTGGCTTTTGTTATGTGGCCGAAAGTGTCACGCGTGTGATGGAGACTGGGTGGGACAGGGAGATGAATAGATGCCCTCTGTCGCCTGAAAAGGGCCAGCATTCTCCTGGACGAGATAGAAAATTCCCTCGGTGCACTCTGGCGATGTGGCCATAGGGGACTGGCTTTTGTTATGTGGCCGAAGTGTCACGCGTGTGATGGAGACTGGGTGGGACAGGGAGATGAATAGATGCCCTCGGTCGCCTGAAAAGGGCCAGCATTCTCCTGGACGTAGATAGAAAATTCCCTCGGTGCACTTGGCGATGTGGCCATAGGGGACTGGCTTTTGTTATGTGGCCGAGTGTCACGCGTGTGATGGAGACTGGGTGGGACAGGGAGATGAATAGATGCCCTCGGTCGCCTGAAAAGGGCCAGCATTCTCCTGGACGTAGATAGAAAATTCCCTCGGTGCACTTGGCGATGTGGCCATAGGGGACTGGCTTTTGTTATGTGGTCGAGTGTCACGCGTGTGATGGAGACTGGGTGGGACAGGGAGATGAATAGATGCCCTCTGTCGCCTGAAAAGGGCCAGCATTCTCCTGGACGTAGATAGAAAATTCCCTCGGTGCACTTGGCGATGTGGCCATAGGGGACTGGCTTTTGTTATGTGGCCGAAGTGTCACGCGGTGTGATGGAGACTGGGTGGGACAGGGAGATGAATAGATGCCCTCTGTCGCCTGAAAAGGGCCAGCATTCTCCTGGACGTAGATAGAAAATTCCCTCGGTGCACTTGGCGATGTGGCCATAGGGGACTGGCTTTTGTTATGTGGCCGAAGTGTCACGCGTGTGATGGAGACTGGGTGGGACAGGGAGATGAATAGATGCCCTCTGTCGCCTGAAAAGGGCCAGCATTCTCCTGGACGTAGATAGAAAATTCCCTCGGTGCACTTGGCGATGTGGCCATAGGGGACTGGCTTTTGTTATGTGGCCGAGTGTCACGCGGTGTGATGGAGACTGGTGGGACAGGGAGATGAATAGATGCCCCTGTCGCCTGAAAAGGGCCAGCATTCTCCTGGACGTAGATAGAAAATTCCCTCGGTGCACTTTGGCGATGTGGCCATAGGGGACTGGCTTTTGTTATGTGGCCGAGTGTCACGCGTGTGATGGAGACTGGGTGGGACAGGGAGATGAATAGATGCCCTCTGTCGCCTGAAAAGGGCCAGCATTCTCCTGGACGAGATAGAAAATTCCCTCGGTGCACTTGGCGATGTGGCCATAGGGGACTGGCTTTTGTTATGTGGCCGAAAGTGTCACGCGTGTGATGGAGACTGGGTGGACAGGGAGATGAATAGATGCCCTCTGTCGCCTGAAAAGGGCCAGCATTCTCCTGGACCTCATCCGTGAGTCCCTCATTCCCTGGGGAAGAAAAAGAGACCAGTTGAATTTTTCGTCGCGTGCTCTGCGGGAATAACAACTGCATATTCAGGACATATCTAAGATAGTGACAGAAAATTTGGGACTTCACGTAGATAGAAAATTCCCTCGGTGCACTTGGCGATGTGGCCATAGGGGACTGGCTTTTGTTATGTGGCCGAAGTGTCACGGTGTGATGGAGACTGGGTGGGACAGGGAGATGAATAGATGCCCTCTGTCGCCTGAAAAGGGCCAGCATTCTCCTGGACGTAGATAGAAAATTCCCTCGGTGCACTTGGCGATGTGGCCATAGGGGACTGGCTTTTGTTATGTGGCCGAAAGTGTCACGCGGTGATGGAGACTGGGTGGGACAGGGAGATGAATAGATGCCCTCTGTCGCCTGAAAAGGGCCAGCATTCTCCTGGACGTAGATAGAAAATTCCCTCGTGCACTTGGCGATGTGGCCATAGGGGACTGGCTTTTGTTATGTGGCCGAAAGTGTCACGGTGTGATGGAGACTGGGTGGGACAGGGAGATGAATAGATGCCCCTCGGTCGCCTGAAAAGGGCCAGCATTCTCCTGGATCGATAGAAAATTCCCTCGGTGCACTTGGCGATGTGGCCATAGGGGACTGGCTTTTGTTATGTGGCCGAGTGTCACGCGGTGTGATGGAGACTGGGTGGGACAGGGAGATGAATAGATGCCCTCTGTCGCCTGAAAAGGGCCAGCATTCTCCTGGATCGTAGATAGAAAATTCCCTCGGTGCACTTAGGCGATGTGGCCATAGGGGACTGGCTTTTGTTATGTGGCCGAAAGTGTCACGCGGTGTGATGGAGACTGGGTGGGACAGGGAGATGAATAGATGCCCTCGGTCGCCTGAAAAGGGCCAGCATTCTCCTGGACGAGATAGAAAATTCCCTCGGTGCACTTTGGCGATGTGGCCATAGGGGACTGGCTTTTGTTATGTGGCCGAAGTGTCACGGTGTGATGGAGACTGGGTGGGACAGGGAGATGAATAGATGCCCTCTGTCGCCTGAAAAGGGCCAGCATTCTCCTGGACGAGATAGAAAATTCCCTCGGTGCACTTGGCGATGTGGCCATAGGGGACTGGCTTTTGTTATGTGGCCGAAAGTGTCACGCGTGTGATGGAGACTGGGTGGGACAGGGAGATGAATAGATGCCCTCTGTCGCCTGAAAAGGGCCAGCATTCTCCTGGACGTAGATAGAAAATTCCCTCGGTGCACTTGCGATGTGGCCATAGGGGACTGGCTTTTGTTATGTGGCCGAAAGTGTCACGCGGTGTGATGGAGACTGGGTGGGACAGGGAGATGAATAGATGCCCTCGGTCGCCTGAAAAGGGCCAGCATTCTCCTGGACGTAGATAGAAAATTCCCTCGGTGCACTTGGCGATGTGGCCATAGGGGACTGGCTTTTGTTATGTGGCCGAAAGTGTCACGCGTGTGATGGAGACTGGGTGGGACAGGGAGATGAATAGATGCCCTCTGTCGCCTGAAAAGGGCCAGCATTCTCCTGGACCTCATCCGTGGTCCTCATTCCCTGGGGAAGAAAAGAGACCAGTTGAATTTTTCGTCGCGGCTCATGCGTGAATAACAACTGCATATTCAGGACATATCTAAGATAGTGACAGAAAATTTGGGACTTACGTAGATAGAAAATTCTCTCGGTGCACTTGGCGATGTGGCCATAGGGGACTGGCTTTTGTTATGTGGCCGAAAGTGTCACGCGTGTGATGGAGACTGGGTGGGACAGGGAGATGAATAGATGCCCTCTGTCGCCTGAAAAGGGCCAGCATTCTCCTGGACGTAGATAGAAAATTCCCTCGGTGCACTTGGCGATGTGGCCATAGGGGACTGGCTTTTGTTATGTGGCCGAAAGTGTCACGCGTGTGATGGAGACTGGGTGGGACAGGGAGATGAATAGATGCCCTCTGTCGCCTGAAAAGGGCCAGCATTCTCCTGGACGTAGATAGAAAATTCCCTCGGTGCACTTGGCGATGTGGCCATAGGGGACTGGCTTTTGTTATGTGGCCGAAGTGTCACGCGTGTGATGGAGACTGGGTGGGACAGGGAGATGAATAGATGCCCTCTGTCGCCTGAAAAGGGCCAGCATTCTCCTGGACGAGATAGAAAATTCCCTCGGTGCACTTGGCGATGTGGCCATAGGGGACTGGCTTTTGTTATGTGGCCGAAAGTGTCACGCGTGTGATGGAGACTGGGTGGGACAGGGAGATGAATAGATGCCCTCGGTCGCCTGAAAAGGGCCAGCATTCTCCTGGACGAGATAGAAAATTCCCTCGGTGCACTTGGCGATGTGGCCATAGGGGACTGGCTTTTGTTATGTGGCCGAAGTGTCACGCGGTGTGATGGAGACTGGGTGGGACAGGGAGATGAATAGATGCCCTCTGTCGCCTGAAAAGGGCCAGCATTCTCCTGGACGAGATAGAAAATTCCCTCGGTGCACTTGGCGATGTGGCCATAGGGGACTGGCTTTTGTTATGTGGCCGAAAGTGTCACGCGTGTGATGGAGACTGGGTGGACAGGGAGATGAATAGATGCCCTCGGTCGCCTGAAAAGGGCCAGCATTCTCCTGGACGTAGATAGAAAATTCCCTCGTGCACTTGGCGATGTGGCCATAGGGGACTGGCTTTTGTTATGTGGCCGAAAGTGTCACGCGTGTGATGGAGACTGGGTGGGACAGGGAGATGAATAGATGCCCTCTGTCGCCTGAAAAGGGCCAGCATTCTCCTGACCTCATCCGTGGTCCTCATTCCCTGGGGAAGAAAAAGAGACCAGTTGAATTTTTTCGTCGTGCTCTGGCGTGAATAACAACCGCATATTCAGGACATATCTAAGATAGTGACAGAAAATTTGGGACTTCACGTAGATAGAAAATTCTCTCGGTGCACTTTGGCGATGTGGCCATAGGGGACTGGCTTTTGTTATGTGGCCGAAGTGTCACGCGTGTGATGGAGACTGGGTGGGACAGGGAGATGAATAGATGCCCTCTGTCGCCTGAAAAGGGCCAGCATTCTCCTGGACGTAGATAGAAAATTCCCTCGGTGCACTTGGCGATGTGGCCATAGGGGACTGGCTTTTGTTATGTGGCCGAAAGTGTCACGCGTGTGATGGAGACTGGGTGGGACAGGGAGATGAATAGATGCCCTCTGTCGCCTGAAAAGGGCCAGCATTCTCCTGGACGAGATAGAAAATTCCCTCGGTGCACTTGGCGATGTGGCCATAGGGGACTGGCTTTTGTTATGTGGCCGAGTGTCACGCGTGTGATGGAGACTGGGTGGGACAGGGAGATGAATAGATGCCCTCTGTCGCCTGAAAAGGGCCAGCATTCTCCTGGACGAGATAGAAAATTCCCTCGTGCACTTGGCGATGTGGCCATAGGGGACTGGCTTTTGTTATGTGGCCGAGTGTCACGTGTGTGATGGAGACTGGGTGGGACAGGGAGATGAATAGATGCCCTCGGTCGCCTGAAAAGGGCCAGCATTCTCCTGGACGTAGATAGAAAATTCCCTCGGTGCACTTGGCGATGTGGCCATAGGGGACTGGCTTTTGTTATGTGGCCGAAAGTGTCACGCGTGTGATGGAGACTGGGTGGGACAGGGAGATGAATAGATGCCCTCTGTCGCCTGAAAAGGGCCAGCATTCTCCTGGACCTCATCCGTGGATCCCTCATTCCCTGGGGAAGAAAAGAGACCAGTTGAATTTTTCGTCGCGGTCTCGTGCGTGAATAACAACTGCATATTCAGGACATATCTAAGATAGTGACAGAAAATTTGGGACTCTACGTAGATAGAAAATTCCCTCGGTGCACTTGGCGATGTGGCCATAGGGGACTGGCTTTTGTTATGTGGCCGAAAGTGTCACGCGTGTGATGGAGACTGGGTGGGACAGGGAGATGAATAGATGCCCTCTGTCGCCTGAAAAGGGCCAGCATTCTCCTGGACGTAGATAGAAAATTCCCTCGGTGCACTTGGCGATGTGGCCATAGGGGACTGGCTTTTGTTATGTGGCCGAAGTGTCACGCGGTGTGATGGAGACTGGGTGGGACAGGGAGATGAATAGATGCCCTCTGTCGCCTGAAAAGGGCCAGCATTCTCCTGGACGTAGATAGAAAATTCCCCGGTGCACTTGGCGATGTGGCCATAGGGGACTGGCTTTTGTTATGTGGCCGAAAGTGTCACGCGTGTGATGGAGACTGGGTGGGACAGGGAGATGAATAGATGCCCTCTGTCGCCTGAAAAGGGCCAGCATTCTCCTGACCTCATCCGCGGTCCTCATTCCCTGGGGAAGAAAAAGAGACCAGTTGAATTTTTCGTCGCGTCTCATGCGGAATAACAACTGCATATTCAGGACATATCTAAGATAGTGACAGAAAATTTGGGACTTACGTAGATAGAAAATTCTCTCGGTGCACTTGGCGATGTGGCCATAGGGGACTGGCTTTTGTTATGTGGCCGAAAGTGTCACGCGTGTGATGGAGACTGGGTGGGACAGGGAGATGAATAGATGCCCTCTGTCGCCTGAAAAGGGCCAGCATTCTCCTGGACGTAGATAGAAAATTCCCTCGGTGCACTTGGCGATGTGGCCATAGGGGACTGGCTTTTGTTATGTGGCCGAGTGTCACGCGTGTGATGGAGACTGGGTGGGACAGGGAGATGAATAGATGCCCTCTGTCGCCTGAAAAGGGCCAGCATTCTCCTGGACGTAGATAGAAAATTCCCTCGGTGCACTTTGGCGATGTGGCCATAGGGGACTGGCTTTTGTTATGTGGCCGAAGTGTCACGCAGTGTGATGGAGACTGGGTGGGACAGGGAGATGAATAGATGCCCTCTGTCGCCTGAAAAGGGCCAGCATTCTCCTGGACGTAGATAGAAAATTCCCTCGGTGCACTTGGCGATGTGGCCATAGGGGACTGGCTTTTGTTATGTGGCCGAGTGTCACGCGTGTGATGGAGACTGGGTGGGACAGGGAGATGAATAGATGCCCTCGGTCGCCTGAAAAGGGCCAGCATTCTCCTGGACGAGATAGAAAATTCCCTCGTGCACTTGGCGATGTGGCCATAGGGGACTGGCTTTTGTTATGTGGCCGAGTGTCACGCGTGTGATGGAGACTGGGTGGGACAGGGAGATGAATAGATGCCCTCTGTCGCCTGAAAAGGGCCAGCATTCTCCTGGACCTCATCCGTGGGTCCTCATTCCCTGGGGAAGAAAAAGAGACCTGTTGAATTTTTTCGTCGTGGCTCTGCGTGAATAACAACTACATATTCAGGACATATCTAAGATAGTGACAGAAAATTTGGGACTTCACGTAGATAGAAAATTCCCTCGGTGCACTTGGCGATGTGGCCATAGGGGACTGGCTTTTGTTATGTGGCCGAAGTGTCACGCGTGTGATGGAGACTGGGTGGGACAGGGAGATGAATAGATGCCCCTCGGTCGCCTGAAAAGGGCCAGCATTCTCCTGGACGTAGATAGAAAATTCCCTCGGTGCACTTGGCGATGTGGCCATAGGGGACTGGCTTTTGTTATGTGGCCGAAAGTGTCACGCGTGTGATGGAGACTGGGTGGGACAGGGAGATGAATAGATGCCCTCTGTCGCCTGAAAAGGGCCAGCATTCTCCTGGACGTAGATAGAAAATTCCCCGGTGCACTTGGCGATGTGGCCATAGGGGACTGGCTTTTGTTATGTGGCCGAAAGTGTCACGCGTGTGATGGAGACTGGGTGGGACAGGGAGATGAATAGATGCCCTCGGTCGCCTGAAAAGGGCCAGCATTCTCCTGGACGTAGATAGAAAATTCCCTCGGTGCACTTGGCGATGTGGCCATAGGGGACTGGCTTTTGTTATGTGGCCGAAAGTGTCACGGTGTGATGGAGACTGGGTGGGACAGGGAGATGAATAGATGCCCTCGGTCGCCTGAAAAGGGCCAGCATTCTCCTGGACCTCATCCGTGGTCCCTCATTCCCTGGGGAAGAAAAAAGAGACCAGTTGAATTTTTCGTCGCGTCTCTGCGTGAATAACAACTGCATATTCAGGACATATCTAAGATAGTGACAGAAAATTTGGGACTTCACGTAGATAGAAAATTCTCTCGGTGCACTTGGCGATGTGGCCATAGGGGACTGGCTTTTGTTATGTGGCCGAGTGTCACGCGGTGTGATGGAGACTGGGTGGGACAGGGAGATGAATAGATGCCCTCTGTCGCCTGAAAAGGGCCAGCATTCTCCTGGACGTAGATAGAAAATTCCCTCGGTGCACTTCGGCGATGTGGCCATAGGGGACTGGCTTTTGTTATGTGGCCGAAAGTGTCACGCGTGTGATGGAGACTGGGTGGGACAGGGAGATGAATAGATGCCCTCTGTCGCCTGAAAAGGGCCAGCATTCTCCTGGACGAGATAGAAAATTCCCTCGGTGCACTTGGCGATGTGGCCATAGGGGACTGGCTTTTGTTATGTGGCCGAGTGTCACGGTGTGATGGAGACTGGGTGGGACAGGGAGATGAATAGATGCCCTCTGTCGCCTGAAAAGGGCCAGCATTCTCCTGGACCTCATCCGTGGTCCTCATTCCCTGGGGAAGAAAAAGAGACCTGTTGAATTTTTCGTCGCGGCTCATGCGTGAATAACAACTACATATTCAGGACATATCTAAGATAGTGACAGAAAATTTGGGACTTCACGTAGATAGAAAATTCTCTCGTGCACTTGGCGATGTGGCCATAGGGGACTGGATTTTGTTATGTGGCCGAAAGTGTCACGCGTGTGATGGAGACTGGGTGGGACAGGGAGATGAATAGATGCCCTCGGTCGCCTGAAAAGGGCCAGCATTCTCCTGGACGTAGATAGAAAATTCCCTCGGTGCACTTGGCGATGTGGCCATAGGGGACTGGCTTTTGTTATGTGGCCGAGTGTCACGCGGTGTGATGGAGACTGGGTGGGACAGGGAGATGAATAGATGCCCTCGGTCGCCTGAAAAGGGCCAGCATTCTCCTGGACGTAGATAGAAAATTCCCTCGGTGCACTTGGCGATGTGGCCATAGGGGACTGGCTTTTGTTATGTGGCCGAAAGTGTCACGCGTGTGATGGAGACTGGGTGGGACAGGGAGATGAATAGATGCCCTCTGTCGCCTGAAAAGGGCCAGCATTCTCCTGGACCTCATCCGCGGTCCTCATTCCCTGGGGAAGAAAAAGAGACCTGTTGAATTTTTCGTCGCAGGTCTCGCGTGAATAACAACTGCATATTCAGGACATATCTAAGATAGTGACAGAAAATTTGGGACTTCACGTAGATAGAAAATTCTCTCGTGCACTCTGGCGATGTGGCCATAGGGGACTGGCTTTTGTTATGTGGCCGAAAGTGTCACGCGTGTGATGGAGACTGGGTGGGACAGGGAGATGAATAGATGCCCTCTGTCGCCTGAAAAGGGCCAGCATTCTCCTGGACGTAGATAGAAAATTCCCTCGGTGCACTTGGCGATGTGGCCATAGGGGACTGGCTTTTGTTATGTGGCCGAAGTGTCACGCGTGTGATGGAGACTGGGTGGGACAGGGAGATGAATAGATGCCCTCTGTCGCCTGAAAAGGGCCAGCATTCTCCTGGACGTAGATAGAAAATTCCCTCGGTGCACTTGGCGATGTGGCCATAGGGGACTGGCTTTTGTTATGTGGCCGAAAGTGTCACGCGTGTGATGGAGACTGGGTGGGACAGGGAGATGAATAGATGCCCTCGGTCGCCTGAAAAGGGCCAGCATTCTCCTGGACGTAGATAGAAAATTCCCTCGGTGCACTTGGCGATGTGGCCATAGGGGACTGGCTTTTGTTATGTGGCCGAGTGTCACGCGTGTGATGGAGACTGGGTGGGACAGGGAGATGAATAGATGCCCTCTGTCGCCTGAAAAGGGCCAGCATTCTCCTGACCTCATCCGCGGGTCCTCATTCCCTGGGGAAGAAAAAGAGACCAGTTGAATTTTTTCGTCGGCTCTGGCGTGAATAACAACTGCATATTCAGGACATATCTAAGATAGTGACAGAAAATTTGGGACTTACTGAGATAGAAAATTCTCTCGTGCACTTGGCGATGTGGCCATAGGGGACTGGCTTTTGTTATGTGGCCGAAGTGTCACGCGTGTGATGGAGACTGGGTGGGACAGGGAGATGAATAGATGCCCTCGGTCGCCTGAAAAGGGCCAGCATTCTCCTGGACGTAGATAGAAAATTCCCTCGGTGCACTTGGCGATGTGGCCATAGGGGACTGGCTTTTGTTATGTGGCCGAAAGTGTCACGCGTGTGATGGAGACTGGGTGGGACAGGGAGATGAATAGATGCCCTCGGTCGCCTGAAAAGGGCCAGCATTCTCCTGGACGAGATAGAAAATTCCCTCGTGCACTTGGCGATGTGGCCATAGGGGACTGGCTTTTGTTATGTGGCCGAAGTGTCACGCGTGTGATGGAGACTGGGTGGGACAGGGAGATGAATAGATGCCCTCTGTCGCCTGAAAAGGGCCAGCATTCTCCTGGACGTAGATAGAAAATTCCCTCGTGCACTTGGCGATGTGGCCATAGGGGACTGGCTTTTGTTATGTGGCCGAAAGTGTCACGCGTGTGATGGAGACTGGGTGGGACAGGGAGATGAATAGATGCCCTCGGTCGCCTGAAAAGGGCCAGCATTCTCCTGGACGTAGATAGAAAATTCCCTCGTGCACTTGGCGATGTGGCCATAGGGGACTGGCTTTTGTTATGTGGCCGAAGTGTCACGCGTGTGATGGAGACTGGGTGGGACAGGGAGATGAATAGATGCCCTCTGTCGCCTGAAAAGGGCCAGCATTCTCCTGACCTCATCCGTGGTCCTCATTCCCTGGGGAAGAAAAAGAGACCAGTTGAATTTTTCGTCGCGGCTCATGCGGAATAACAACTGCATATTCAGGACATATCTAAGATAGTGACAGAAAATTTGGGACTTACGTAGATAGAAAATTCTCTCGTGCACTTGGCGATGTGGCCATAGGGGACTGGCTTTTGTTATGTGGCCGAAAGTGTCACGTGTGTGATGGAGACTGGGTGGGACAGGGAGATGAATAGATGCCCTCGGTCGCCTGAAAAGGGCCAGCATTCTCCTGGACGTAGATAGAAAATTCCCTCGGTGCACTTGGCGATGTGGCCATAGGGGACTGGCTTTTGTTATGTGGCCGAAAGTGTCACGGTGTGATGGAGACTGGGTGGGACAGGGAGATGAATAGATGCCCTCTGTCGCCTGAAAAGGGCCAGCATTCTCCTGGACGTAGATAGAAAATTCCCTCGGTGCACTTGGCGATGTGGCCATAGGGGACTGGCTTTTGTTATGTGGCCGAAAGTGTCACGCGTGTGATGGAGACTGGGTGGGACAGGGAGATGAATAGATGCCCTCTGTCGCCTGAAAAGGGCCAGCATTCTCCTGGACGATAGAAAATTCCCTCGGTGCACTTGGCGATGTGGCCATAGGGGACTGGCTTTTGTTATGTGGCCGAGTGTCACGCGTGTGATGGAGACTGGGTGGGACAGGGAGATGAATAGATGCCCCTCGGTCGCCTGAAAAGGGCCAGCATTCTCCTGGACGTAGATAGAAAATTCCCTCGGTGCACTTGGCGATGTGGCCATAGGGGACTGGCTTTTGTTATGTGGCCGAGTGTCACGCGTGTGATGGAGACTGGGTGGGACAGGGAGATGAATAGATGCCCTCTGTCGCCTGAAAAGGGCCAGCATTCTCCTGGACGTAGATAGAAAATTCCCTCGGTGCACTTGGCGATGTGGCCATAGGGGACTGGCTTTTGTTATGTGGCCGAAGTGTCACGTGTGTGATGGAGACTGGGTGGGACAGGGAGATGAATAGATGCCCTCGGTCGCCTGAAAAGGGCCAGCATTCTCCTGGACGTAGATAGAAAATTCCCTCGGTGCACTTGGCGATGTGGCCATAGGGGACTGGCTTTTGTTATGTGGCCGAAGTGTCACGCGGTGTGATGGAGACTGGGTGGGACAGGGAGATGAATAGATGCCCTCTGTCGCCTGAAAAGGGCCAGCATTCTCCTGGACCTCATCCGTGGTCCCTCATTCCCTGGGGAAGAAAAAGAGACCAGTTGAATTTTTCGTCGTGTTCCGCGCGGAATAACAACTGCATATTCAGGACATATCTAAGATAGTGACAGAAAATTTGGGACTTCACGTAGATAGAAAATTCTCTCGGTGCACTTGGCGATGTGGCCATAGGGGACTGGCTTTTGTTATGTGGCCGAAAGTGTCACGCGTGTGATGGAGACTGGGTGGGACAGGGAGATGAATAGATGCCCTCTGTCGCCTGAAAAGGGCCAGCATTCTCCTGGACGTAGATAGAAAATTCCCTCGGTGCACTTGGCGATGTGGCCATAGGGGACTGGCTTTTGTTATGTGGCCGAGTGTCACGCGTGTGATGGAGACTGGGTGGGACAGGGAGATGAATAGATGCCCTCTGTCGCCTGAAAAGGGCCAGCATTCTCCTGGACGAGATAGAAAATTCCCTCGGTGCACTTGGCGATGTGGCCATAGGGGACTGGCTTTTGTTATGTGGCCGAAAGTGTCACGCGTGTGATGGAGACTGGGTGGGACAGGGAGATGAATAGATGCCCTCGGTCGCCTGAAAAGGGCCAGCATTCTCCTGGACGTAGATAGAAAATTCCCTCGGTGCACTTGGCGATGTGGCCATAGGGGACTGGCTTTTGTTATGTGGCCGAGTGTCACGCGTGTGATGGAGACTGGGTGGGACAGGGAGATGAATAGATGCCCTCTGTCGCCTGAAAAGGGCCAGCATTCTCCTGGACCTCATCCGTGGTCCTCATTCCCTGGGGAAGAAAAAAGAGACCAGTTGAATTTTTCGTCGCGGCTCTGCGTGAATAACAACTGCATATTCAGGACATATCTAAGATAGTGACAGAAAATTTGGGACTTCACGTAGATAGAAAATTCTCTCGGTGCACTTCAGCGATGTGGCCATAGGGGACTGGCTTTTGTTATGTGGCCGAAAGTGTCACGGTGTGATGGAGACTGGGTGGGACAGGGAGATGAATAGATGCCCTCTGTCGCCTGAAAAGGGCCAGCATTCTCCTGGACGTAGATAGAAAATTCCCTCGTGCACTTGGCGATGTGGCCATAGGGGACTGGCTTTTGTTATGTGGCCGAAAGTGTCACGTGTGTGATGGAGACTGGGTGGGACAGGGAGATGAATAGATGCCCTCGGTCGCCTGAAAAGGGCCAGCATTCTCCTGGACGTGATAGAAAATTCCCTCGGTGCACTTCAGCGATGTGGCCATAGGGGACTGGCTTTTGTTATGTGGCCGAAAGTGTCACGCGTGTGATGGAGACTGGGTGGGACAGGGAGATGAATAGATGCCCTCTGTCGCCTGAAAAGGGCCAGCATTCTCCTGGACGGATAGAAAATTCCCTCGGTGCACTTGGCGATGTGGCCATAGGGGACTGGCTTTTGTTATGTGGCCGAGTGTCACGCGTGTGATGGAGACTGGGTGGGACAGGGAGATGAATAGATGCCCTCTGTCGCCTGAAAAGGGCCAGCATTCTCCTGGACGTAGATAGAAAATTCCCTCGGTGCACTTGGCGATGTGGCCATAGGGGACTGGCTTTTGTTATGTGGCCGAAGTGTCACGCGTGTGATGGAGACTGGGTGGGACAGGGAGATGAATAGATGCCCTCTGTCGCCTGAAAAGGGCCAGCATCTCTGGACCTCATCGGACCTCATTCCCTGGGAAGTAAGAGACCGTTGAATGTCACGTGCGGAATGACACTATGTCAGGACATATCAAGATGTGACAGAAAATTTGGGACTTACGAGATAGAAAATTCTTCGGTGCACTTGCGATGTGGCCATAGGGGACTGGCTTTGTTATGTGGCCAGTGTCACGCGTGTGATGGAGACTGGGTGGGACAGGGAGATGAATAGATGCCCTCAGTCGCCTGAAAAGGGCCAGCATTCTCCTGGACGTGATAGAAAATTCCCTCGGTGCACTTAGCGATGTGGCCATAGGGGACTGGCTTTTGTTATGTGGCCGAAGTGTCACGCGGTGTGATGGAGACTGGGTGGGACAGGGAGATGAATAGATGCCCTCTGTCGCCTGAAAAGGGCCAGCATTCTCCTGGACGAGATAGAAAATTCCCTCGTGCACTTGGCGATGTGGCCATAGGGGACTGGCTTTTGTTATGTGGCCGAAAGTGTCACGCGGTGTGATGGAGACTGGCGGGACAGGGAGATGAATAGATGCCCTCGGTCGCCTGAAAAGGGCCAGCATTCTCCTGGACGTAGATAGAAAATTCCCTCGGTGCACTTGGCGATGTGGCCATAGGGGACTGGCTTTTGTTATGTGGCCGAGTGTCACGGTGTGATGGAGACTGGGTGGGACAGGGAGATGAATAGATGCCCTCTGTCGCCTGAAAAGGGCCAGCATTCTCCTGGACGTAGATAGAAAATTCCCTCGGTGCACTTCGCGATGTGGCCATAGGGGACTGGCTTTTGTTATGTGGCCGAGTGTCACGCGTGTGATGGAGACTGGGTGGGACAGGGAGATGAATAGATGCCCTCGGTCGCCTGAAAAGGGCCAGCATTCTCCTGGACGTAGATAGAAAATTCCCTCGGTGCACTTGGCGATGTGGCCATAGGGGACTGGCTTTTGTTATGTGGCCGAGTGTCACGCGTGTGATGGAGACTGGGTGGGACAGGAGATGAATAGATGCCCTCTGTCGCCTGAAAAGGGCCAGCATTCTCCTGGGCGTAGATAGAAAATTCCCTCGGTGCACTTGCGATGTGGCCATAGGGGACTGGCTTTTGTTATGTGGCCGAGTGTCACGTGTGTGATGGAGACTGGGTGGGACAGGGAGATGAATAGATGCCCTCTGTCGCCTGAAAAGGGCCAGCATTCTCCTGGACGTAGATAGAAAATTCCCTCGGTGCACTTGGCGATGTGGCCATAGGGGACTGGCTTTTGTTATGTGGCCGAGTGTCACGTGTGTGATGGAGACTGGGTGGGACAGGGAGATGAATAGATGCCCTCGGTCGCCTGAAAAGGGCCAGCATTCTCCTGGACGTAGATAGAAAATTCCCTCGGTGCACTTGCGATGTGGCCATAGGGGACTGGCTTTTGTTATGTGGCCGAAGTGTCACGTGTGTGATGGAGACTGGGTGGGACAGGGAGATGAATAGATGCCCTCTAGTCGCCTGAAAAGGGCCAGCATTCTCCTGGACGTAGATAGAAAATTCCCTCGGTGCACTTGGCGATGTGGCCATAGGGGACTGGCTTTTGTTATGTGGCCGAGTGTCACGTGTGTGATGGAGACTGGGTGGGACAGGGAGATGAATAGATGCCCTCTGTCGCCTGAAAAGGGCCAGCATTCTCCTGGACGTAGATAGAAAATTCCCTCGGTGCACTTAGCGATGTGGCCATAGGGGACTGGCTTTTGTTATGTGGCCGAGTGTCACGTGTGTGATGGAGACTGGGTGGGACAGGGAGATGAATAGATGCCCTCTGTCGCCTGAAAAGGGCCAGCATTCTCCTGGACGTAGATAGAAAATTCCCTCGGTGCACTTGCGATGTGGCCATAGGGGGACTGGCTTTTTGTTATGTGGCCAAGTGTCACGTGTGTGATGGAGACTGGGTGGGACAGGGAGATGAATAGATGCCCTCTGTCGCCTGAAAAGGGCCAGCATTCTCCTGGACCTCATCCGTGGTCCTCATTCCCTGGGAAGAAAAAGAGACCAGTTGAATTTTTCGTCGTGCTCTGCGTGAATAACAACTACATATTCAGGACATATCTAAGATAGTGACAGAAAATTTGGGACTTACGTAGATAGAAAATTCTCTCGGTGCACTTGGCGATGTGGCCATAGGGGGACTGGCTTTTGTTATGTGGCCGAGTGTCACGTGTGTGATGGAGACTGGGTGGGACAGGGAGATGAATAGATGCCCTCTGTCGCCTGAAAAGGGCCAGCATTCTCCTGGACGTAGATAGAAAATTCCCTCGGTGCACTTGCGATGTGGCCATAGGGGGACTGGCTTTTTGTTATGTGGCCGAGTGTCACGTGTGTGATGGAGACTGGGTGGGACAGGGAGATGAATAGATGCCCTCTGTCGCCTGAAAAGGGCCAGCATTCTCCTGGACGTAGATAGAAAATTCCCTCGGTGCACTTGCGATGTGGCCATAGGGGGACTGGCTTTTGTTATGTGGCCGAGTGTCACGTGTGTGATGGAGACTGGGTGGGACAGGGAGATGAATAGATGCCCTCTGTCAGCCTGAAAAGGGCCAGCATTCTCCTGGACGTAGATAGAAAATTCCCTCGGTGCACTTAGCGATGTGGCCATAGGGGGACTGGCTTTTTGTTATGTGGCCGAGTGTCACGTGTGTGATGGAGACTGGGTGGGACAGGGAGATGAATAGATGCCCTCGGTCGCCTGAAAAGGGCCAGCATTCTCCTGGACGTAGATAGAAAATTCCCTCGGTGCACTTGCGATGTGGCCATAGGGGGACTGGCTTTTTGTTATGTGGCCGAGTGTCACGTGTGTGATGGAGACTGGGTGGGACAGGGAGATGAATAGATGCCCTCTGTCGCCTGAAAAGGGCCAGCATTCTCCTGGACGTAGATAGAAAATTCCCTCGGTGCACTTGCGATGTGGCCATAGGGGACTGGCTTTTTGTTATGTGGCCGAGTGTCACGTGTGTGATGGAGACTGGGTGGGACAGGGAGATGAATAGATGCCCTCTGTCGCCTGAAAAGGGCCAGCATTCTCCTGGACGTAGATAGAAAATTCCCTCGGTGCACTTGCGATGTGGCCATAGGGGGACTGGCTTTTTGTTATGTGGCCGAGTGTCACGTGTGTGATGGAGACTGGGTGGGACAGGGAGATGAATAGATGCCCTCTGTCGCCTGAAAAGGGCCAGCATTCTCCTGGACCTCATCCGTGGTCCTCATTCCCTGGGGAAGAAAAAAGAGACCTGTTGAATTTTTTATGGAATGCGTGCTCTGCGTGAATAACAACTACATATTCAGGACATATCTAAGATAGTGACAGAAAATTTGGGACTTACGTAGATAGAAAATTCCCTCGGTGCACTTGCGATGTGGCCATAGGGGGACTGGCTTTTTGTTATGTGGCCGAGTGTCACGTGTGTGATGGAGACTGGGTGGGACAGGGAGATGAATAGATGCCCTCTGTCGCCTGAAAAGGGCCAGCATTCTCCTGGGCGTAGATAGAAAATTCCCTCGGTGCACTTGCGATGTGGCCATAGGGGGACTGGCTTTTGTTATGTGGCGAGTGTCACGTGTGTGATGGAGACTGGGTGGGACAGGGAGATGAATAGATGCCCTCTGTCGCCTGAAAAGGGCCAGCATTCTCCTGGGCGTAGATAGAAAATTCCCTCGGTGCACTTGCGATGTGGCCATAGGGGACTGGCTTTTGTTATGTGGCGAGTGTCAGCGTGTGTGATGGAGACTGGGTGGGACAGGGAGATGAATAGATGCCCTCTGTCAGCCTGAAAAGGGCCAGCATTCTCCTGGACCTCATCCGTGGTCCTCATTCCCTGGGGAAGAAAAAGAGACCAGTTGAATTTTTTCGATCAGTGCTCTGCGTGAATAACAACTGCATATTCAGGACATATCTAAGATAGTGACAGAAAATTTGGGACTTACGTAGATAGAAAATTCTCTCGGTGCACTTGCGATGTGGCCATAGGGGACTGGCTTTTGTTATGTGGCCGAGTGTCGCGTGTGTGATGGAGACTGGGTGGGACAGGGAGATGAATAGATGCCCTCTGTACGCCTGAAAAGGGCCAGCATTCTCCTGGGCGTAGATAGAAAATTCCCTCGGTGCACTTGCGATGTGGCCATAGGGGGACTGGCTTTTGTTATGTGGCGAGTGTCGCGTGTGTGATGGAGACTGGGTGGGACAGGGAGATGAATAGATGCCCTCGTGTACGCCTGAAAAGGGCCAGCATTCTCCTGGACGTAGATAGAAAATTCCCTCGGTGCACTTGCGATGTGGCCATAGGGGGGACTGGCTTTTGTTATGTGGCGAGTGTCGCGTGTGTGATGGAGACTGGGTGGGACAGGGAGATGAATAGATGCCCTCTGTCAGCCTGAAAAGGGCCAGCATTCTCCTGGGCGTAGATAGAAAATTCCCTCGGTGCACTAGCGATGTGGCCATAGGGGGACTGGCTTTTGTTATGTGGCGAGTGTCGCGTGTGTGATGGAGACTGGGTGGGACAGGGAGATGAATAGATGCCCTCTGATCAGCCTGAAAAGGGCCAGCATTCTCCTGGGCGTAGATAGAAAATTCCCTCGGTGCACTTGCGATGTGGCCATAGGGGGGACTGGCTTTTGTTATGTGGCCGAGTGTCACGTGTGTGATGGAGACTGGGTGGGACAGGGAGATGAATAGATGCCCTCTGTCAAGCCTGAAAAGGGCCAGCATTCTCCTGGACCTCATCCGTGGTCCTCATTCCCTGGGGAAGAAAAAAGAGACCAGTTGAATTTTTTACGTGCGGTGCTCTGCGTGAATAACAACTGCATATTCAGGACATATCTAAGATAGTGACAGAAAATTTGGGACTTCACGTAGATAGAAAATTCTCTCGGTGCACTTGCGATGTGGCCATAGGGGGGACTGGCTTTTGTTATGTGGCGAGTGTCACGTGTGTGATGGAGACTGGGTGGGACAGGGAGATGAATAGATGCCCTCTGTACGCCTGAAAAGGGCCAGCATTCTCCTGGGCGTAGATAGAAAATTCCCTCGGTGCACTTGCGATGTGGCCATAGGGGGACTGGCTTTTGTTATGTGGCCGAGTGTCACGTGTGTGATGGAGACTGGGTGGGACAGGGAGATGAATAGATGCCCTCTGTGCGCCTGAAAAGGGCCAGCATTCTCCTGGGCGTAGATAGAAAATTCCCTCGGTGCACTTGCGATGTGGCCATAGGGGGACTGGCTTTTGTTATGTGGCGAGTGTCGCGTGTGTGATGGAGACTGGGTGGGACAGGGAGATGAATAGATGCCCTCTGTACGCCTGAAAAGGGCCAGCATTCTCCTGGGCGTAGATAGAAAATTCCCTCGGTGCACTTGCGATGTGGCCATAGGGGGACTGGCTTTTGTTATGTGGCCGAGTGTCACGTGTGTGATGGAGACTGGGTGGGACAGGGAGATGAATAGATGCCCTCTGATCAGCCTGAAAAGGGCCAGCATTCTCCTGGGCGTAGATAGAAAATTCCCTCGGTGCACTTGCGATGTGGCCATAGGGGGACTGGCTTTTGTTATGTGGCGAGTGTCACGTGTGTGATGGAGACTGGGTGGGACAGGGAGATGAATAGATGCCCTCTGTACGCCTGAAAAGGGCCAGCATTCTCCTGGGCGTAGATAGAAAATTCCCTCGGTGCACTAGCGATGTGGCCATAGGGGACTGGCTTTTGTTATGTGGCGAGTGTCGCGTGTGTGATGGAGACTGGGTGGGACAGGGAGATGAATAGATGCCCTCGGTCAGCCTGAAAAGGGCCAGCATTCTCCTGGGCGTAGATAGAAAATTCCCTCGGTGCACTTGCGATGTGGCCATAGGGGGACTGGCTTTTGTTATGTGGCGAGTGTCGCGTGTGTGATGGAGACTGGGTGGGACAGGGAGATGAATAGATGCCCTCTGTCGCCTGAAAAGGGCCAGCATTCTCCTGGACCTCATCCGTGAGTCCTCATTCCCTGGGGAAGAAAAAAGAGACCAGTTGAATTTTTTAAGTGCAGTGCTCTGCGTGAATAACAACTGCATATTCAGGACATATCTAAGATAGTGACAGAAAATTTGGGACTTCACGTAGATAGAAAATTCTCTCGGTGCACTTGCGATGTGGCCATAGGGGGACTGGCTTTTGTTATGTGGCCGAGTGTCCGTGTGTGATGGAGACTGGGTGGGACAGGGAGATGAATAGATGCCCTCTGTCAGCCTGAAAAGGGCCAGCATTCTCCTGGGCGTAGATAGAAAATTCCCTCGGTGCACTTGCGATGTGGCCATAGGGGACTGGCTTTTGTTATGTGGCGAGTGTCGCGTGTGTGATGGAGACTGGGTGGGACAGGGAGATGAATAGATGCCCTCTGATCAGCCTGAAAAGGGCCAGCATTCTCCTGGGCGTAGATAGAAAATTCCCTCGGTGCACTTGCGATGTGGCCATAGGGGGACTGGCTTTTGTTATGTGGCCGAGTGTCACGTGTGTGATGGAGACTGGGTGGGACAGGGAGATGAATAGATGCCCTCTGTCGCCTGAAAAGGGCCAGCATTCTCCTGGGCGTAGATAGAAAATTCCCTCGGTGCACTTGCGATGTGGCCATAGGGGGACTGGCTTTTGTTATGTGGCGAGTGTCGCGTGTGTGATGGAGACTGGGTGGGACAGGGAGATGAATAGATGCCCTCTGTGCGCCTGAAAAGGGCCAGCATTCTCCTGGGCGTAGATAGAAAATTCCCTCGGTGCACTTGCGATGTGGCCATAGGGGGACTGGCTTTTGTTATGTGGCGAGTGTCACGTGTGTGATGGAGACTGGGTGGGACAGGGAGATGAATAGATGCCCTCTGTCAGCCTGAAAAGGGCCAGCATTCTCCTGGACCTCATCCGTGGTCCCTCATTCCCTGGGGAAGAAAAAAAGAGACCAGTTGAATTTTTTAGATTGGTGCTCTGCGTGAATAACAACTGCATATTCAGGACATATCTAAGATAGTGACAGAAAATTTGGGACTTACGTAGATAGAAAATTCTCTCGGTGCACTTGCGATGTGGCCATAGGGGGGACTGGCTTTTGTTATGTGGCGAGTGTCGCGTGTGTGATGGAGACTGGGTGGGACAGGGAGATGAATAGATGCCCTCTGTCAGCCTGAAAGGGCCAGCATTCTCCTGGGCGTAGATAGAAAATTCCCTCGGTGCACTTGCGATGTGGCCATAGGGGGACTGGCTTTTGTTATGTGGCGAGTGTCCGCGTGTGTGATGGAGACTGGGTGGGACAGGGAGATGAATAGATGCCCTCTGTCGCCTGAAAAGGGCCAGCATTCTCCTGGGCGTAGATAGAAAATTCCCTCGGTGCACTTGCGATGTGGCCATAGGGGGACTGGCTTTTGTTATGTGGCGAGTGTCACGTGTGTGATGGAGACTGGGTGGGACAGGGAGATGAATAGATGCCCTCTGTCAGCCTGAAAAGGGCCAGCATTCTCCTGGGCGTAGATAGAAAATTCCCTCGGTGCACTTGCGATGTGGCCATAGGGGGGACTGGCTTTTGTTATGTGGCCGAGTGTCGCGTGTGTGATGGAGACTGGGTGGGACAGGGAGATGAATAGATGCCCTCTGTCAGCCTGAAAAGGGCCAGCATTCTCCTGGGCGTAGATAGAAAATTCCCTCGGTGCACTTGCGATGTGGCCATAGGGGGACTGGCTTTTGTTATGTGGCGAGTGTCGCGTGTGTGATGGAGACTGGGTGGGACAGGGAGATGAATAGATGCCCTCTGTACGCCTGAAAAGGGCCAGCATTCTCCTGGGCGTAGATAGAAAATTCCCTCGGTGCACTTGCGATGTGGCCATAGGGGGACTGGCTTTTGTTATGTGGCGAGTGTCGCGTGTGTGATGGAGACTGGGTGGGACAGGGAGATGAATAGATGCCCTCTGATCAGCCTGAAAAGGGCCAGCATTCTCCTGGGCGTGAGATAGAAAATTCCCTCGGTGCACTTGCGATGTGGCCATAGGGGGACTGGCTTTTGTTATGTGGCCGAGTGTCGCGTGTGTGATGGAGACTGGGTGGGACAGGGAGATGAATAGATGCCCTCTGTCAGCCTGAAAAGGGCCAGCATTCTCCTGGACCTCATCCGTGGTCCTCATTCCCTGGGGAAGAAAAAAGAGACCAGTTGAATTTTTTATGTAGCGTGCTCTGCGTGAATAACAACTACATATTCAGGACATATCTAAGATAGTGACAGAAAATTTGGGACTTACGTAGATAGAAAATTCCCTCGGTGCACTAGCGATGTGGCCATAGGGGGGACTGGCTTTTGTTATGTGGCGAGTGTCGCGTGTGTGATGGAGACTGGGTGGGACAGGGAGATGAATAGATGCCCTCTGATTAGCCTGAAAAGGGCCAGCATTCTCCTGGGCGTAGATAGAAAATTCCCTCGGTGCACTTGCGATGTGGCCATAGGGGGGACTGGCTTTTGTTATGTGGCGAGTGTCACGTGTGTGATGGAGACTGGGTGGGACAGGGAGATGAATAGATGCCCTCTGATACGCCTGAAAAGGGCCAGCATTCTCCTGGGCGTAGATAGAAAATTCCCTCGGTGCACTTGCGATGTGGCCATAGGGGGACTGGCTTTTGTTATGTGGCGAGTGTCACGTGTGTGATGGAGACTGGGTGGGACAGGGAGATGAATAGATGCCCTCTGTACGCCTGAAAAGGGCCAGCATTCTCCTGGGCGTAGATAGAAAATTCCCTCGGTGCACTTGCGATGTGGCCATAGGGGGACTGGCTTTTGTTATGTGGCGAGTGTCGCGTGTGTGATGGAGACTGGGTGGGACAGGGAGATGAATAGATGCCCTCTGTCAGCCTGAAAAGGGCCAGCATTCTCCTGGACCTCATCAGTGAGTCCCTCATTCCCTGGGGAAGACAAAAAGAGACCAGTTGAATTTTTTATGTGGCAGTGCTCTGCGTGAATGAACAACTGCATGATTCAGGACATGATCTAGATGACTCAGTGACAGAAAATTTGGGACTCCTGACGTAGATAGAAAATTCCCTCGGTGCACTTGCGATGTGGCCATAGGGGGGACTGGCTTTTGTTATGTGGCGAGTGTCACGTGTGTGATGGAGACTGGGTGGGACAGGGAGATGAATAGATGCCCTCTGATGCGCCTGAAAAGGGCCAGCATTCTCCTGGGCGTAGATAGAAAATTCCCTCGGTGCACTTGCGATGTGGCCATAGGGGGACTGGCTTTTGTTATGTGGCGAGTGTCACGTGTGTGATGGAGACTGGGTGGGACAGGGAGATGAATAGATGCCCTCATGTACGCCTGAAAAGGGCCAGCATTCTCCTGGGCGTAGATAGAAAATTCCCTCGGTGCACTTGCGATGTGGCCATAGGGGGACTGGCTTTTGTTATGTGGCGAGTGTCACGTGTGTGATGGAGACTGGGTGGGACAGGGAGATGAATAGATGCCCTCTGTACGCCTGAAAAGGGCCAGCATTCTCCTGGGCGTAGATAGAAAATTCCCTCGGTGCACTTGCGATGTGGCCATAGGGGGGACTGGCTTTTGTTATGTGGCGAGTGTCACGTGTGTGATGGAGACTGGGTGGGACAGGGAGATGAATAGATGCCCTCTGTCAGCCTGAAAAGGGCCAGCATTCTCCTGGACCTCATCCGTGGTCCCTCATTCCCTGGGGAAGAAAAAGAGAGACCAGTTGAATTTTTTAAGTGCGTGCTCTGCGTGAATAACAACTGCATATTCAGGACATATCTAAGATAGTGACAGAAAATTTGGGACTTACGTAGATAGAAAATTCTCTCGGTGCACTTGCGATGTGGCCATAGGGGGACTGGCTTTTGTTATGTGGCGAGTGTCGCGTGTGTGATGGAGACTGGGTGGGACAGGGAGATGAATAGATGCCCTCTAGTACGCCTGAAAAGGGCCAGCATTCTCCTGGGCGTAGATAGAAAATTCCCTCGGTGCACTTGCGATGTGGCCATAGGGGGGACTGGCTTTTGTTATGTGGCGAGTGTCGCGTGTGTGATGGAGACTGGGTGGGACAGGGAGATGAATAGATGCCCTCTGTAAGCCTGAAAAGGGCCAGCATTCTCCTGGGCGTAGATAGAAAATTCCCTCGGTGCACTTGCGATGTGGCCATAGGGGGACTGGCTTTTGTTATGTGGCGAGTGTCGCGTGTGTGATGGAGACTGGGTGGGACAGGGAGATGAATAGATGCCCTCTGATCAGCCTGAAAAGGGCCAGCATTCTCCTGGGCGTAGATAGAAAATTCCCTCGGTGCACTTGCGATGTGGCCATAGGGGGACTGGCTTTTGTTATGTGGCGAGTGTCACGTGTGTGATGGAGACTGGGTGGGACAGGGAGATGAATAGATGCCCTCTGTGCGCCTGAAAAGGGCCAGCATTCTCCTGGACCTCATCCGTGGTCCCTCATTCCCTGGGGAAGAAAAAAGAGACCAGTTGAATTTTTTAGATGCGAGTGCTCTGCGTGAATAACAACTGCATATTCAGGACATATCTAAGATAGTGACAGAAAATTTGGGACTTACGTAGATAGAAAATTCCCTCGGTGCACTTGCGATGTGGCCATAGGGGGGACTGGCTTTTGTTATGTGGCGAGTGTCGCGTGTGTGATGGAGACTGGGTGGGACAGGGAGATGAATAGATGCCCTCGTGTCGCCTGAAAAGGGCCAGCATTCTCCTGGGCGTAGATAGAAAATTCCCTCGGTGCACTTGCGATGTGGCCATAGGGGGGACTGGCTTTTGTTATGTGGCGAGTGTCACGTGTGTGATGGAGACTGGGTGGGACAGGGAGATGAATAGATGCCCTCTGTGCGCCTGAAAAGGGCCAGCATTCTCCTGGGCGTAGATAGAAAATTCCCTCGGTGCACTTGCGATGTGGCCATAGGGGGACTGGCTTTTGTTATGTGGCGAGTGTCACGTGTGTGATGGAGACTGGGTGGGACAGGGAGATGAATAGATGCCCTCTGGTCAGCCTGAAAAGGGCCAGCATTCTCCTGGGCGTAGATAGAAAATTCCCTCGGTGCACTTGCGATGTGGCCATAGGGGGGACTGGCTTTTGTTATGTGGCCGAGTGTCGCGTGTGTGATGGAGACTGGGTGGGACAGGGAGATGAATAGATGCCCTCTGTCAGCCTGAAAAGGGCCAGCATTCTCCTGGACCTCATCCGTGGTCCTCATTCCCTGGGGAAGAAAAAAGAGACCAGTTGAATTTTTTAGAGTGAGTGCTCTGCGTGAATAACAACTGCATATTCAGGACATATCTAAGATAGTGACAGAAAATTTGGGACTTACGTAGATAGAAAATTCTCTCGGTGCACTTGCGATGTGGCCATAGGGGGACTGGCTTTTTGTTATGTGGCCAAGTGTCACGTGTGTGATGGAGACTGGGTGGGACAGGGAGATGAATAGATGCCCTCTGATAAGCCTGAAAAGGGCCAGCATTCTCCTGGGCGTAGATAGAAAATTCCCTCGGTGCACTTGCGATGTGGCCATAGGGGGGACTGGCTTTTGTTATGTGGCGAGTGTCGCGTGTGTGATGGAGACTGGGTGGGACAGGGAGATGAATAGATGCCCTCTGTAAGCCTGAAAAGGGCCAGCATTCTCCTGGGCGTAGATAGAAAATTCCCTCGGTGCACTTGCGATGTGGCCATAGGGGGACTGGCTTTTTGTTATGTGGCCAAGTGTCACGTGTGTGATGGAGACTGGGTGGGACAGGGAGATGAATAGATGCCCTCTGTCGCCTGAAAAGGGCCAGCATTCTCCTGGACCTCATCCGTGGTCCTCATTCCCTGGGGAAGAAAAAAGAGACCAGTTGAATTTTTAAGTAGGTGCTCTGCGTGAATAACAACTGCATATTCAGGACATATCTAAGATAGTGACAGAAAATTTGGGACTTACGTGAGATAGAAAATTCTCTCGGTGCACTTGCGATGTGGCCATAGGGGGACTGGCTTTTGTTATGTGGCGAGTGTCACGTGTGTGATGGAGACTGGGTGGGACAGGGAGATGAATAGATGCCCTCTGTGCGCCTGAAAAGGGCCAGCATTCTCCTGGGCGTAGATAGAAAATTCCCTCGGTGCACTTGCGATGTGGCCATAGGGGGGACTGGCTTTTGTTATGTGGCGAGTGTCACGTGTGTGATGGAGACTGGGTGGGACAGGGAGATGAATAGATGCCCTCTGTGCAGCCTGAAAAGGGCCAGCATTCTCCTGGGCGTAGATAGAAAATTCCCTCGGTGCACTTGCGATGTGGCCATAGGGGGGACTGGCTTTTGTTATGTGGCGAGTGTCACGTGTGTGATGGAGACTGGGTGGGACAGGGAGATGAATAGATGCCCTCTGTCAGCCTGAAAAGGGCCAGCATTCTCCTGGGCGTAGATAGAAAATTCCCTCGGTGCACTTGCGATGTGGCCATAGGGGGACTGGCTTTTGTTATGTGGCGAGTGTCGCGTGTGTGATGGAGACTGGGTGGGACAGGGAGATGAATAGATGCCCTCTGATGAGCCTGAAAAGGGCCAGCATTCTCCTGGGCGTAGATAGAAAATTCCCTCGGTGCACTTGCGATGTGGCCATAGGGGGGACTGGCTTTTGTTATGTGGCCGAGTGTCACGTGTGTGATGGAGACTGGGTGGGACAGGGAGATGAATAGATGCCCTCTGTAAGCCTGAAAAGGGCCAGCATTCTCCTGGGCGTGAGATAGAAAATTCCCTCGGTGCACTTGCGATGTGGCCATAGGGGGGACTGGCTTTTGTTATGTGGCCGAGTGTCGCGTGTGTGATGGAGACTGGGTGGGACAGGGAGATGAATAGATGCCCTCTGTGCGCCTGAAAAGGGCCAGCATTCTCCTGGGCGTAGATAGAAAATTCCCTCGGTGCACTTGCGATGTGGCCATAGGGGGGACTGGCTTTTGTTATGTGGCGAGTGTCGCGTGTGTGATGGAGACTGGGTGGGACAGGGAGATGAATAGATGCCCTCTGTCAGCCTGAAAAGGGCCAGCATTCTCCTGGGCGTAGATAGAAAATTCCCTCGGTGCACTTGCGATGTGGCCATAGGGGGGACTGGCTTTTGTTATGTGGCGAGTGTCACGTGTGTGATGGAGACTGGGTGGGACAGGGAGATGAATAGATGCCCTCTGTGCGCCTGAAAAGGGCCAGCATTCTCCTGGGCGTAGATAGAAAATTCCCTCGGTGCACTTGCGATGTGGCCATAGGGGGACTGGCTTTTGTTATGTGGCGAGTGTCCGTGTGTGATGGAGACTGGGTGGGACAGGGAGATGAATAGATGCCCTCGGTGCGCCTGAAAAGGGCCAGCATTCTCCTGGGCGTAGATAGAAAATTCCCTCGGTGCACTTGCGATGTGGCCATAGGGGGGACTGGCTTTTGTTATGTGGCCGAGTGTCACGTGTGTGATGGAGACTGGGTGGGACAGGGAGATGAATAGATGCCCTCTGTCAGCCTGAAAAGGGCCAGCATTCTCCTGGGCGTAGATAGAAAATTCCCTCGGTGCACTTGCGATGTGGCCATAGGGGGGACTGGCTTTTGTTATGTGGCGAGTGTCGCGTGTGTGATGGAGACTGGGTGGGACAGGGAGATGAATAGATGCCCTCTGTTAGCCTGAAAAGGGCCAGCATTCTCCTGGGCGTAGATAGAAAATTCCCTCGGTGCACTTGCGATGTGGCCATAGGGGGACTGGCTTTTGTTATGTGGCGAGTGTCACGTGTGTGATGGAGACTGGGTGGGACAGGGAGATGAATAGATGCCCTCTGTGCAGCCTGAAAAGGGCCAGCATTCTCCTGGGCGTAGATAGAAAAATTCCCTCGGTGCACTTAGCGATGTGGCCATAGGGGGGACTGGCTTTTGTTATGTGGCGAGTGTCACGTGTGTGATGGAGACTGGGTGGGACAGGGAGATGAATAGATGCCCTCTGATCAGCCTGAAAAGGGCCAGCATTCTCCTGGGCGTAGATAGAAAATTCCCTCGGTGCACTTGCGATGTGGCCATAGGGGGGACTGGCTTTTGTTATGTGGCGAGTGTCACGTGTGTGATGGAGACTGGGTGGGACAGGGAGATGAATAGATGCCCTCTGTACGCCTGAAAAGGGCCAGCATTCTCCTGGGCGTAGATAGAAAATTCCCTCGGTGCACTTGCGATGTGGCCATAGGGGGGACTGGCTTTTGTTATGTGGCGAGTGTCGCGTGTGTGATGGAGACTGGGTGGGACAGGGAGATGAATAGATGCCCTCTGTAAGCCTGAAAAGGGCCAGCATTCTCCTGGGCGTAGATAGAAAATTCCCTCGGTGCACTTGCGATGTGGCCATAGGGGGACTGGCTTTTGTTATGTGGCGAGTGTCACGTGTGTGATGGAGACTGGGTGGGACAGGGAGATGAATAGATGCCCTCTGTAGCCTGAAAAGGGCCAGCATTCTCCTGGACCTCATCCGTGGTCCTCATTCCCTGGGGAAGAAAAAAGAGACCAGTTGAATTTTTTAAGTGCGTGCTCTGCGTGAATAACAACTACATATTCAGGACATATCTAAGATAGTGACAGAAAATTTGGGACTTACGTAGATAGAAAATTCTCTCGGTGCACTTGCGATGTGGCCATAGGGGGACTGGCTTTTGTTATGTGGCGAGTGTCGCGTGTGTGATGGAGACTGGGTGGGACAGGGAGATGAATAGATGCCCTCGATGTAGCCTGAAAAGGGCCAGCATTCTCCTGGGCGTAGATAGAAAATTCCCTCGGTGCACTTGCGATGTGGCCATAGGGGGGACTGGCTTTTGTTATGTGGCGAGTGTCGCGTGTGTGATGGAGACTGGGTGGGACAGGGAGATGAATAGATGCCCTCTGTGCAGCCTGAAAAGGGCCAGCATTCTCCTGGGCGTAGATAGAAAATTCCCTCGGTGCACTTGCGATGTGGCCATAGGGGGGACTGGCTTTTGTTATGTGGCCGAGTGTCGCGTGTGTGATGGAGACTGGGTGGGACAGGGAGATGAATAGATGCCCTCTGTCAGCCTGAAAAGGGCCAGCATTCTCCTGGGCGTAGATAGAAAATTCCCTCGGTGCACTTGCGATGTGGCCATAGGGGGACTGGCTTTTGTTATGTGGCGAGTGTCACGTGTGTGATGGAGACTGGGTGGGACAGGGAGATGAATAGATGCCCTCTGTGCGCCTGAAAAGGGCCAGCATTCTCCTGGGCGTAGATAGAAAATTCCCTCGGTGCACTTGCGATGTGGCCATAGGGGGACTGGCTTTTGTTATGTGGCCGAGTGTCCGCGTGTGTGATGGAGACTGGGTGGGACAGGGAGATGAATAGATGCCCTCTGTCAGCCTGAAAAGGGCCAGCATTCTCCTGGGCGTAGATAGAAAATTCCCTCGGTGCACTTGCGATGTGGCCATAGGGGGACTGGCTTTTGTTATGTGGCGAGTGTCACGTGTGTGATGGAGACTGGGTGGGACAGGGAGATGAATAGATGCCCTCGATTAGCCTGAAAAGGGCCAGCATTCTCCTGGGCGTAGATAGAAAATTCCCTCGGTGCACTTGCGATGTGGCCATAGGGGGACTGGCTTTTGTTATGTGGCGAGTGTCGCGTGTGTGATGGAGACTGGGTGGGACAGGGAGATGAATAGATGCCCTCTGTGCGCCTGAAAAGGGCCAGCATTCTCCTGGACCTCATCCGTGGTCCTCATTCCCTGGGGAAGAAAAAAGAGACCAGTTGAATTTTTACAGTGAGTGCTCTGCGTGAATAACAACTGCATATTCAGGACATATCTAAGATAGTGACAGAAAATTTGGGACTTACGTAGATAGAAAATTCCCTCGGTGCACTTGCGATGTGGCCATAGGGGGGACTGGCTTTTGTTATGTGGCGAGTGTCGCGTGTGTGATGGAGACTGGGTGGGACAGGGAGATGAATAGATGCCCTCGATGTAGCCTGAAAAGGGCCAGCATTCTCCTGGGCGTAGATAGAAAATTCCCTCGGTGCACTTGCGATGTGGCCATAGGGGGACTGGCTTTTGTTATGTGGCGAGTGTCACGTGTGTGATGGAGACTGGGTGGGACAGGGAGATGAATAGATGCCCTCTGATGCGCCTGAAAAGGGCCAGCATTCTCCTGGGCGTAGATAGAAAATTCCCTCGGTGCACTTGCGATGTGGCCATAGGGGGACTGGCTTTTGTTATGTGGCGAGTGTCGCGTGTGTGATGGAGACTGGGTGGGACAGGGAGATGAATAGATGCCCTCTGATAAGCCTGAAAAGGGCCAGCATTCTCCTGGGCGTAGATAGAAAATTCCCTCGGTGCACTTGCGATGTGGCCATAGGGGGACTGGCTTTTGTTATGTGGCCGAGTGTCACGTGTGTGATGGAGACTGGGTGGGACAGGGAGATGAATAGATGCCCTCTGATCAGCCTGAAAAGGGCCAGCATTCTCCTGGGCGTAGATAGAAAATTCCCTCGGTGCACTTGCGATGTGGCCATAGGGGGACTGGCTTTTGTTATGTGGCGAGTGTCACGTGTGTGATGGAGACTGGGTGGGACAGGGAGATGAATAGATGCCCTCTGTGCGCCTGAAAAGGGCCAGCATTCTCCTGGACCTCATCCAGTGGTCCCTCATTCCCTGGGGAAGAAAAAAGGAGACCAGTTGAATTTTTTAGTGGCAGTGCTCTGCGTGAATAACAACTGCATATTCAGGACATATCTAAGATAGTGACAGAAAATTTGGGACTTACGTAGAATAGAAAATTCTCTCGGTGCACTTGCGATGTGGCCATAGGGGGACTGGCTTTTGTTATGTGGCCGAGTGTCACGTGTGTGATGGAGACTGGGTGGGACAGGGAGATGAATAGATGCCCTCTGTCGCCTGAAAAGGGCCAGCATTCTCCTGGGCGTAGATAGAAAATTCCCTCGGTGCACTTGCGATGTGGCCATAGGGGGGACTGGCTTTTGTTATGTGGCCGAGTGTCGCGTGTGTGATGGAGACTGGGTGGGACAGGGAGATGAATAGATGCCCTCTGTACAGCCTGAAAAGGGCCAGCATTCTCCTGGGCGTAGATAGAAAATTCCCTCGGTGCACTTGCGATGTGGCCATAGGGGGACTGGCTTTTGTTATGTGGCGAGTGTCGCGTGTGTGATGGAGACTGGGTGGGACAGGGAGATGAATAGATGCCCTCTGTGCGCCTGAAAAGGGCCAGCATTCTCCTGGGCGTAGATAGAAAATTCCCTCGGTGCACTTGCGATGTGGCCATAGGGGGACTGGCTTTTGTTATGTGGCGAGTGTCACGTGTGTGATGGAGACTGGGTGGGACAGGGAGATGAATAGATGCCCTCTGATACGCCTGAAAAGGGCCAGCATTCTCCTGGGCGTGAGATAGAAAATTCCCTCGGTGCACTTGCGATGTGGCCATAGGGGGGACTGGCTTTTGTTATGTGGCGAGTGTCACGTGTGTGATGGAGACTGGGTGGGACAGGGAGATGAATAGATGCCCTCTGTGCGCCTGAAAAGGGCCAGCATTCTCCTGGGCGTAGATAGAAAATTCCCTCGGTGCACTTGCGATGTGGCCATAGGGGGACTGGCTTTTGTTATGTGGCGAGTGTCGCGTGTGTGATGGAGACTGGGTGGGACAGGGAGATGAATAGATGCCCTCTGATTACGCCTGAAAAGGGCCAGCATTCTCCTGGGCGTAGATAGAAAATTCCCTCGGTGCACTTGCGATGTGGCCATAGGGGGACTGGCTTTTGTTATGTGGCGAGTGTCACGTGTGTGATGGAGACTGGGTGGGACAGGGAGATGAATAGATGCCCTCTGTGCGCCTGAAAAGGGCCAGCATTCTCCTGGACCTCATCCGTGGTCCCTCATTCCCTGGGGAAGAAAAAAGAGACCAGTTGAATTTTTAAGTGCGGTGCTCTGCGTGAATAACAACTGCATATTCAGGACATATCTAAGATAGTGACAGAAAATTTGGGACTTACGTAGATAGAAAATTCTCTCGGTGCACTTGCGATGTGGCCATAGGGGGGACTGGCTTTTGTTATGTGGCGAGTGTCACGTGTGTGATGGAGACTGGGTGGGACAGGGAGATGAATAGATGCCCTCTGATAAGCCTGAAAAGGGCCAGCATTCTCCTGGGCGTAGATAGAAAATTCCCTCGGTGCACTTGCGATGTGGCCATAGGGGGGACTGGCTTTTGTTATGTGGCGAGTGTCGCGTGTGTGATGGAGACTGGGTGGGACAGGGAGATGAATAGATGCCCTCTGTCAGCCTGAAAAGGGCCAGCATTCTCCTGGGCGTAGATAGAAAATTCCCTCGGTGCACTTGCGATGTGGCCATAGGGGGACTGGCTTTTGTTATGTGGCCGAGTGTCACGTGTGTGATGGAGACTGGGTGGGACAGGGAGATGAATAGATGCCCTCGATGTAGCCTGAAAAGGGCCAGCATTCTCCTGGGCGTAGATAGAAAATTCCCTCGGTGCACTTGCGATGTGGCCATAGGGGGGACTGGCTTTTGTTATGTGGCGAGTGTCGCGTGTGTGATGGAGACTGGGTGGGACAG